>JAATLQ010035560.1:9672-30079 GCA_013421005.1 Heliconius erato x Heliconius himera
TATATATATATATATATATATATATATATATATATATATATATATATATATATATATATATATATATATATATATATATATATATATATATATTACATATTTAGATCCTTCAACCTCAATGCACGAGTCGGATATTTACAATCAATTGACCGCAAAAAACTCTCGTGAGATTTTCCATTTCAAGATATTCGAAAGCAACCATGTCCAGTGGAACAAAATAATGAATTTCCAAGAGCCAACAATTAAAATATTTTGTCCAAATCTTACAGCACTAAGGGACACTTTTCGCACCGTTTTAACTATTAGATTAGTTTATACTGTGGTAAGATATACTTCCTAGCATACTTTTTATTTATAATTTAGTATATTGTTGTTGTTCTTTATTTATGGAGTTCCAAACGTGCCAGTTCAGCGCTAATCACTTCGCCAATGTCACGTAGAATGGAGAATGTACGGTAAAAAAGAGACAATTTTACACAATAGGAGAACGTTAAAAAATTTTAGTATACATTCACGTGAACACGGAGACATCTTTAGTATGTGTATTGTTGTGACCTGAATGTCGAGTTACAATTATATATGTTGTTATATATACAAGCTTATTTTTGTCGTTGCCTGTAATGCCCGCTATTTGGCATTTTGTAATTGCTTCAAAAAACTATACTTATATTTATTTAGTGGAATAATTTTCCCTTGTGATGCTAACTTATATAATACTAATAAATATTTGTCTTTTTTTTATATTTTTTTTTTCAAATAAAACACAGAACTTGATGTTCTTTTTCTATTAACAGACAACAGTTGGAAAGCAAAATAAATCTGATAAGAAAAGTTCTCAATATCTCAAGCAGCCAGGAGAACAACATGTGACTTTGGCTACTATAAATTGCGCTCTTAGACAGCCAGACTGGAGTCAACCATCGCAGCATTTTCACTGGGACGAGTCACTGGACACAAACGATGCTATTCACTGGGGAGATGGTGACCTTTCAGTAACTATAATTGAATATAAGTATTATTTACTTAGCATCATACAAAAATATTTGCAATTTAAGCTTTATTAAGCTTTTTAAAAATAAAATAATTGTAACTGTTTAGCATGGTTCCTGTTTTAAATATTTTTTTTTTCTTAATTTGATAAAATGTGATATAAATGTCACTAGTGAAATTTAGAATCGAAAATTAAATATACCTATATTATTTTAGGTATTACAATATACAATGGCAGCACCAAAATCTCCTAAAGGAAAATCTGACACTGATCCAACTTCAACGAAACAAATCCCACCTGACGTCATGACGTGTCATTTCGGATTTGGGATTGATACTTTGCATACTTAAATTGTCACGTTCAATATTTTAATTCATGCATATGTAGTAGTAGAAGAAAATTCTTTTATTGATTTAATATTGAAATGTCAGCTGTGGTATAGTAAATAGGTGTATGTTTAACTAAGTCAAATTTCTTGCATGTGTCGTAATCGTATTTGTATAAATAGCGCTTACATGTATAATACAAACTGTTTACTCAATACAAAAACGTCTTGCTTGTATTTTATTTCCCTTTTGTAATTTTTAAAATATTCCAGTTGGTTTTCAAATTGGATTACAGCGTCAGCGTCTGTTTGAAAAATATATCCCTTTTATTTTTAAATTTCAAAGACAATTTTGTAAGCAGATGTGTATAAATAATAAATATACATGTAATTGAGTATATCCTCAATTTAGAAGATTGGTCAGTGTAGATTGTGATGGGGTCTGGTACACATATACACTCTTATAAAAGTTAGTTGCGTATGAATGGCGAAGGAAACACATGAGCGCTGGGGCAGCCAGCTGGAATACTTATTATCATGTCTTGGATATGCAGTTGGAATCGGAAATATTTGGAGATTTCCATACCTTTGTTACAGAAATGGCGGTGGTAAGTTCTTAATCCTTTTTATATTAGTATGCCTATAAAAATTAAATTGTCGTACTCTCTTTATTTTGTGTCTACAGGTGCGTTCCTCATCCCGTATTTGCTGACACTTGTAACGTGTGGCATTCCACTGGTATATTTAGAAACTTTACTAGGACAATTTGCTAGCGCTGGATGCATTTCAGTATTCAACATTAATCCTCTATTTAAAGGTACGCTTGAATTTGAGATCGCTTTTCCCTTTTTTTAGCTTCACGTTTTAATCCGCATAAAGCACAGAGCGAACCTAATGTTGAGACGCTCCGCCGAATATATCGTAGGCATTTTGCCCTGTTACCAAAACGAGGAATAGAAAATATTAATTACTTCATTCTTCCGAATGAAATCGAACCTTATCGGTTCGATCTCTGATAGGTTCAATTTCCGATGCGTCTACACACTTCTGCCACTACGCCACGACAGCCTTACTTTTATGCAATTTTAAGAACTACCATTTTATTTTCAGTAAACTATACTGTTTATCTTCATGCTTCTCTTATACCGTGCATACCTTAACTACAGGATAGATCTATAGTGTAAAGATAGCCTTCTGGTTCCAATCCATAAAATTCCATAATATTCTACATATTTTCGTATTTCTTAAAACGTTACGTGATAAAAATATTGAAGATTTTATAATATTTATCATAAAGGTTTTTCCAGGTGCCGGTTACGCTGTCATAATATTAAATGTTATAGCAGTGATATATTTCGCAACCATAATGGCCTACCCCGTATTATACATATATCATTCATTTAGCTCACCATTACCTTGGCAGAGCTGTGGCAATCCATGGAATACGAAGAAATGTCTAGAGGTAACCCGTTTTACGCATACTATAATAAATATTCACTTAAGAATAAAAGTTAAGACTGGATATTTTATTTCCAGATTACTGGAAATGATAGTCTATCAGCCAATGGAACAGTCACTACGCCTCAAGATGAATTTTTTCAGTTAGTAAATATACCTATTTCTGATCTAATAAAATATTATATATTATTAGATATATAAATTCTAAATAATTAATTTTATAGCATACGCCTACTGAACATGTCTTCAGGCCTAAGCCATATAGGAGGTATAGTTTGGCCAGTATTTTGGAGCAACGTGATTTGCTGGATTCTTGTCTATCTCTGCATTTGTAACGGAGTCAAAAGCGTTGGTAAAGTAAATACAGACAAACAAAACCACTTTAACTGGAAAATTGCCAATGAACTTATTTTTCTGAAAGTGGACTTCTCGTAAATCTATTTATGTTCACAGATCGTGTACTTCACAGTTTTGTTTCCGTATGTGGTACTTTGTGCCTTATTTGTACGAGGCATAACGTTGCCCGGGGCTTGGCAGGGTATACTTTATTTTGTTCTTCCGGATTGGAGTCAGTTGGCTAAGCCAAAGGTAATTGAAAATACATATCTTTATAGTTACACCGTTATTTATCAAAAAAATGATAATAATAAGAAAGTAATTATTATTTCTAAAGTATTTCTATTTTCTGCTTACATAAAGATACAGTTGGAAATTATGGTTTATAAAAGTTTAGCATGTACTTATAGTTATGTAATTAAATATATGTTGTAATATGTAAAATTGTTAAATATACATATATAAACACTCGCTTAACACCTTAGATCTAAGTGAAATTTTGTAAAATAATGTAAAGTTAAAAATAAAGTTTTCTTATTATAGGTATTAATCGTATGTAAACAATAATGTAATTAATATATATATATATATATATATATATATATATATATATATATATATATATATATATATATATATATATATTAAGGAAATTAGATATAATAATAAATTAAAAAAGGCTACGGACTAAGTGTCTGAGTGTTAGATATCTAATAATAATAAAAAAATAAAAAAAAAATTGGTACACTTTTAAAGACATCTTCTATGTCACATCATACTTCTACGTCACATATGTATCAGCTTGTAAATTTAAAGACATATTTCAGATTTGGGCGGATGCAGCGACACAGATATTCTATTCTCTAGGCCCAGGTTGGGGTGGGCTCGTCAGTATGGCAAGTTTCAACAAATTTCATTACAATAACTTGCGGTTTGTATTTATTATTTGTATTAATTTAAAAATATATATATGCTTTAAAATTTAATTAATTAATTATTTTCAGGCCATCAATAATAATTCCTCTCGTAAACAGCGGTACAAGTATATGGGCAGGGTTTGTTGTGTTTTCCGTGTTAGGGTTTGCAGCGGAACGTGCCAAAGTGCCGGTCGGACAAGTGGCGGCGGCCGGCCCCGGGCTGGCTTTTGTAACCTACCCCACTGCCGTGACTATGATGCCCGCTCCTAACTTTTGGGCAGTCACGTTCTTTGTAATGCTGTTCTTTCTTGGTATTGATACAATGGTAGGTTTTGTTAGCTTTAACATTGTTTTTACATTTTGATATTTACTTTTACTTCTTCGCGCTCTTACCAATATATGTTGTATATAAATTACTGAGAAAAGCCAATATTTTTTAATTATGCTATTTTTACTTATTTAGAAAATTGACCCAGGTCGGTTTCAAGGAGGAGCGGATTCGAGTCCCGCTACGTTTAAATTTTTATACGTTTTTTAAATAAATATTATTCTTTCCTAAGTGTGGATAATATAATAACACTTAATTTTTTTTTTAAATATGTTATATTTGCTATAAATCAACGGACAAGTACATTACATTTTTAATTATTTTCAGTTTGTTACGATTGAGGCGATTATAGCTGGAGTCCTGGACGAATTTTCACACTTACGGTCTAGAAAAAAAATTATAACGTTCTTGACTTGCATGTTTCTCTTTAGCCTTTCCATAATATGTAACACTGAAGTAAGTAAAATTGCCAATTATATATTTTTGTTATTCTTTAAAGCTCATCTGAGAATAAGCTCATCTATTATGCACTTTATTTATTTGTTGAAAGTATTAAGTTTGATGTATTGTTTGATGTTATTAAATAGTAGCGTTACTTAACATATCTAAATATATTTCTAACGTTTTATTGCCTTAAACATATTTTTTATAACATTTTAAAAGAATTTTAAAAATATTCCTTATAAAATAAAAAACTTAAAAATATCCTACAACTTTTTTGGTTTTTCGTAGTAAAACTAAAATCAATCATAAACTAAAATTTAAAATTTTTCGTCATAATAAAAAAAATTGAGAATTGAAATTATTATCTCTAACTTTATACAGCTTATCAACTACATACTATATCTATATATAGATATATGTTATTTTAATACTGAGGACGACCGTTATACGTCGTTATCAATATTTACTTCCTTAATAATACGTTCGCGTGTTTTCCAGCATTAAAAGTTTAGTATCGCAGTAAAACACACCGCTGAATGATTTAATCTTTTTCATTGCAATTAAACTGTTAACAATTGCAAGTTGAAAACATGAATACTTCACTCCCTAGGGTAAACGACCGAAGTTTGTATCCGCAGCTTGATATATTGTTTCTCTTTTTTCTTCTTTCAAAGAGTTTTAACCGTAGCATGATGTAGCTCGAGAAGTTAACCGACAAAAAAGAACTTTAATTATAGGTATAGTATGTAGGTTTTTGAAAACTTGTTAAAATTAAATGCGCCTCAATAATGTGGTAATTCAACTTTACATCAATATTTTTCAGAAGTTAGGTCAAGTAAAACAATTTATTTATAAAAGAAGTATACATCAACGTGTAAGGCCATATAGTTGAATGCATACACCAACGCTATTTTCCTATCAAATCAAACTATCATCACCAGCTGGTAATTCAATCTATTCACATGTATGGAACACCCATTGAAGCCAATAAAATCATCGACTACTGTCACTTCACGTGTATACGTTCAATCTAACTGTTCCATTTCCTTTTTATCGCCTTAAATTGAATACGATTCACAACGATTTATTCCGATTACTCCTTAGCATTTTAGGTCACGTAAAAATAATTGAATTCTATTTTATGCCAGTCTTTATTTATTTTTTTTCCAATTACAGGGAGGTCTGCACGTAATTGGTCTTTTAGACGCTCATGTAGCTATCGCTTGTGTACCTGTCGTTTGTGGCCTAGAACTGATAGCAGCTGTGTACACATATGGATCAAAAAAACTTTCATTAGACGTACAATTCATGACCGGCAAGCCATTACTGCCTATCTGGTTATTTCTTTGGAAATATTTAATACCAGTTTTGTTATTGGTGAGAAATCAGTATTTATTTTGTATGTATTTATTTTATATATACTAAGTACAATTAATATTTAAAAATCTCTTAAATTAAGAAAATATATGTCTTGATAATGCTGATCAAGACATATAGACCTAAGAATTAAAAAAAATGTTGTCAAAATTCTTAAAATTGCAGTGGTTTTTTGTGGTTCTTTTCAACATCTGTAATAATATTTAGATTTATTACAGATAATAACAATTTACTCATTACGAGAAGCATCAGGTCTGGCGGGATGGTTTGTTGCTCTCGTCTCTGTTATTTGCATACCAATTTACGCGGGAAAAATGATATACGAAGCTAAGGGATCACTAAAACAGGTTTCATAAAAATAATGTCTTTTTAAAAAATGTTTATTGAAGTGAGGCCAGTCGTGGCGCAGGGGCACAAAGTGTGACTGTAAACTGGTTGTGGGTTCGATCCCCACTGGAGGAGATTTACTTAAATTTATATTTTCATTTCTTCGCTCTGGTGTCGAGGTAAAGCGCGGCGTTGAGTTTCGCCACTCAACACGCAATACCTCCAGTATTCGGCAGAAAGTAGGGAACGGAGTGTCTTAACACTAGGTTCCCTCTGCCTACCCTGCTGTGTGCGGGTACAGCGTGAAGCTGATTTTATTTTATTAAAGTTCGAAATAAATACTAAAAGTAATCAAGCAATTAGGATTATTTTATATTGTATTCAGATCCAACGTAAAATGCAGGACTTTTCTTATGTTTCTCTCCATATATGGATATAGAGAGAAATACGAGAAGTTTCACAGTCCTGGAAGACGTAAGGACAAGCTGTTTAAGTTTTTCGTTTTTCAGAGGATAAAAAAATCTTCAAAACCAAGTAGTCATTGGGGACCAGTGGAACCCGAAATAAGAAAACGATGGAAATCATTTCAAGATGATCAAATTGCACCTGTAACATCAATGTTGCTTTGTAATAATGAAAATTAAAATTGGTGACAACAAAGCTCTATTTTATTTAAAGCACCGTTATAAATATACAATATTTTGATATTACGAAATAATATCATATATGTTTTTATTTATTGAAAATTATATGTGAATGATATTGACGATCATTTTACGAAAGTGATATCATTTTGCAAAACATAAGATATTGACACCATTTATCACTTTACACTATTTAGAAACAGTGCTTACTAAGCTAAGTGGTGAAACTTAATCCAACGTTCTTTTTCTGAATACATATTCACAATACGCATGATGTGGATGTGTGTGTGCAAAAAGAATTAGCTCATAGGATTCTACATTTTATATAAAAAATAGAAACGGAGACTATGAACAACATTTTAACTCTGTTTAATTAATTATCAAGCTTAACCAAGAAGCTTTAACCAGTGCGACGTTTAAGCGCAAAACTTATTAATAAAATTATGTTAAACCTTTTTCAACACTGGCTGGCGTAATCACAACTGACATTAATATACATCTGTCATAATTATATTCATATATCTTTATGTTTTTTAGGTTATAAATTTGCCGTGATAATGTATTGAAAACTAAATTATAGTGAAACTATGTAAATTGTCGCGTGTAATCTTAATTATCAAAATTTAAAGTGAATATTACCCTGGTAAAACATTAATTAGTGAAAATGGATAACAACAATGCTGATAGTAACCAGAGGGAGGAAAAAGACAAAAGAGTTAAAATACAGGTAGAAACAACGTGATAGATAATTAGTTAATACGTTTTTATTTAAATAATTACTATAACATACCTATTAACATGTACAGGGAGTAAAGGGTATATACAGGGAGTAAAGCGATCGACGGATCAACGATTGTCTATGGGTAGAGACCTCAGTTCCTATCCATTTCATCCCCATTTATGTTCAGCGATTTTCAGTGGTGCATTAGTCACTTCACGGTTTGTGTTAGGATAGCTTTACAATATCAAAATATTTGTACTTTATAAATATTGTCTGATTATGGTAGACTGGTGAAAAATGCAAACACTTATGTATGTCTAAAAAAATCGACTTCAATGTACTCAATCCTTGTAACAATATGTTACTGTTTCATTCGAGTACTTTTTATTACATTTTGTCATTGAGCTACGCCTGTGAGACTTTCAGAGATTATTTTACACAGATACCAGTAGTTGCTAAAATCACTTCTGGACAAAAATCACTAGTAAGTTTTTGATAAAATTTAGCTAATTTAAAAGCAATTTTTGTTTCAATGTTATTTCCAAGATTCATTAGCCAATAGTCTTAAGCTATTTATTATATGATACAAAAGGTCTACTATTGAGCAATATTGAGAAATAAATCACGAGCGCAGACGCAACAACCGGGTTGTATTTGCCAATTTTCTTCAAGAATTCAAATATTCAAAAAATCACATATTCTCTAATATCTGTCCAACCACTGAAAATCGCTGAACATAAATGGGGGCGAAATGAATAGGTACTAAGGTCCTCTACCCATAGACCACGGTTGATCCGTTCATCGCGTTATACCTTGTATATCAAGTTGATTAATATCGTAAAGTTAATTAATATATACTGAAAATGTATATACTAATAGAAATATTACCTACTAATGGTACAAAAATATTCGCTCTTGTACGTTATTAAAAATTGCTCTACAACGCTAACATGACGCTACTCCAGCTGAAATTAAAGTCATAATTTTTACAAAATTAGTAATATCCTTAACTAAACACGAGAATATTATAATATTCATATATTAATTTTAATAAATAATAACTTTATCTTTAATAACTAATAACTTTAATAATAACAACTTAATAAATTTAGGGTAGCTAGGATTCATACATTCATATTTCGATATGTTTATCAAAATAAGCAAGCCAGGCAAAAATCAGTCTGACCACTAGTGAACCTCAAATCACTTCACGACAGTGCCAAATTGCACACAAAATTTACAACTAAGTATATTTTAAAGCAAATAATTATGGTTTGGTTTGGTTTCTTTTAATATCAAATAATTATGTAACTTTACTTCTATTTATCAATTTGATAATAATCAGACTTCGTTAATATTAACAGGAAAAAAAAATTGCTCTGCTTTTAATGTTCAATTACTCAAGTTCGCCATAATTTTTATTAGCTACACTAATCTTGTTTTCACCAAATGATTTATTGTGGACTTAAATATTTGTGGAACTACTACTTGAACTTTTTTATATAATAGAATATATCTATTTTATACGTCCAATTGTCCATTCATCTATATAGTCTACATAAAACTAAAAACACGCTAAGCGAAAAATTATAATAAGGAATGGAACATAATGTCGGGATTTGTAAGCTTTGGTAAAAAAAACCATTAAAGCAAAAATATTTAACAGTGGACGTACGCCCGAATCTTATGTAAAGCTAAATAGCGCGGAAATAGCGCCGTCACATAATATGTATGTCACGTGTAAATGCAAGCAATCACTATTTTGGTTTTGGTTTTTTAAGGGTACGCAGAGGGAACCTGAGAAACTAGTGTTAAGACACTCCGTTCTCCAATCAGACACTTCCGTTCCCTACCTTCTGCCGAATTCTTGAGTTGAGTAACGGAATTCAACGTTGCGCTTTGCCTGGTTGATGAAAAGAAAATATTAAATATTGAATTTCTCTTGAATGGGAAACGAATCTTAGCCTTTACAGTGGCACACTTGTGCTCCTGCTCCACGAAGACCTCAATTTGGTCAATTTCAATAATTTAACACACGATGCACATATGCACATATACAATGTATAATTGTGTAAATAGTCTTTCCAATGTTTTATGTGAAGGTTTATTTTATTGCTTACTCTCGCATATAGAACTTAATTCAATAATTAATTAAATTATTAACAAAAGAATTTAATTAATTAATTAATTAATAATTTAATGTAACAATCATTGTTATCATTTAAACATTATGTATAAAATTACAAATTGGAGATGTTTAACCTTGATTATCAAAACAACTTCATTTGGTGAGATCCCCAAGTATTTTAATGTAAACAATATAGGATTTATTAATACTAAAATATATATACTGCAATTGATCCTTGTGGAAGGTTGGAATTAAATATACTTACATAAATTGTTCTTATTCGAAGCTTTATTTATTTTTCGTTATAAATTTTGGTAAAACAACTTTTTAAATTAAATTATATTTTTAATTTTATTTAAATACTTGTGTCCTAAATTGTTGTACATTAAAAGCTTTATTTGTTGCTCTTTATAAATTCAATAAATAATTCAACTTTATAATTTCAATTTTATTTACTCATAAAGGTAGAAGGTGAAGATGAAACTATGGAGGGAGAAACAGGAAGAAAAAAAATGAAACGATTTCAGTTACCTGATCTACCTCGATGGTGGCAAGCTAAAATAATACAATATGCGTGAGTCTTCATTTTTATATATAAACTAGAGGGCGCGCGCGGCTTCGCCCGCTTATTAGGAGAGAATTCTAAAAAAACCACGAAACACGTATTCAATAAAATATTTTTAACAGTCTGAATTTAAACTTTTATAAAAATCGGTGGTAATTTAAAAATTTTCCATATAAACTTTCAACTCCTTATTTGAATCCTTAGGGGGTGAATTCTTAAAAACCATGAAACACGTGTTCAATGAAATATTTTTAAGAGTCTGAATTTCAAATTTTATAAAAATCGGTACAGATTAAATTTTCCATACAAACTTTCAACTCCTATTTCATCCCTTTAGGGTTAAAATTTTTCAAATTCCCTTCTTAGTGGATGTCCAGAATATGAAAATAAACATCTGCCCAAATTTCACGTTTCTACCATCAGCGGTTACGGCTCTGCGTGCGTCTTACCTCAGTCAGTCAGCACAAGTCCTTTTATATATATAGATGACTATATCTTTACTCATCTCTATGCTAGGCCCACAGACTCCAGCAACATGTTGCACGTTTTCCACTTTCCGTTTTTTTAGATATAAGCTCTTGAAATACTAAATGGAATAATTTGTACTATTAATTCCAAGTACAGCAGCCAAGGCGGCTACTGTTATGTAGAATATTTGTACATGTATGTTTTTGTGGTAGAAAAATTGCATTAACTACTCAATTCTTGTTCCTGTTCATACTATCGTCAACTGTCAAACACTGTTGTGCTTCTTCCTGTTTACATTATCGTCATCAAGTATTAAACAATTTCGTACGAGGACGTACACTGTTATTAACCTCATATTTTTATAACATTAATTTTAAAAAGATAAATATATTTGTATCACAGTAAACATGTGACTTGCTATCGCTATTGAGAATGTGTCTCATTAGAACATTAGGATAAAAAAATATCAAGAGCTGTTCATGATTAAAAATATCGTTGCTATGCCAAATTATTATATCAAGTGGTGCATGTCTGCGCGTCGTGGTTGTTTAGAGTTCGATTATCGCTCGGAGGAATATTTAAGATTTATTTCTTCACTTTAATCAGACAAACTGTATCTATAAAAAATCATCATATTTTCACTATCACAAAGATAATAAACTATTTACAGTAAGATCTAATTTGACTTCCACGTTCCAAAGCTGGTACTCTACAGTTTTTACCAAATGAGTGCCATAAATATCTGTCAGTGAATAATAAATAAAAACTTTCTATTATTTCTGTAATGCAAAGGCCTCAGTTTCAACTGACCCGGTCGGGGCTGGCGACATTCGCGCCATCTGGGTCACTTCTCGGTCGAGTTTTTAAACAAGTGTGACGCATCGAACGAATCTTCAATAATTTTGGCGCCTTTTTAATTTTTTTTTTTGTTATTTTTTTTATAGTATTTTATTATAATATAATAGTGAGTACAATTATGTAAATATTTATTGAGTTTTAATTTTAAGTAGAATAAATAACATTTTATCGATATCGAAGTTTGTGTATTACTTGCTTCTTTTATAAATATTTAATTAAATATAATGTAAACACCCTGATTGATTAAACGGAAAATTATTCACGATAGGTTTGGGGCGTGAGATTAATGTTCGCGTGTGACACGTGGGGCGCCAAGGGGCCTAGGGTGGTAGGGTGGTAGGGAATACCGGCGGCAATGGCGGCAGCAGTCATTGCACTTTAGGACTTGAGTGTAGCAGCATGCAGTGACATAGGCAATAGCGATCATGCAGCGGACCTCGTCGAACGCCTCAGAGAGTACCTTTTGGACCACCATCGAACTTTTAGCAGGACGTGGGAGACGAACATCTACCGGAGACTATGAAGAAACATCACCTTACGAATCTTCTAATACAGAATCTCCCAGAGCCAAGTCATCACTCAGGTGCCTTTTATTTTAAAAAACTCAAATATCTTAGGAATATTGTTGTAGTCGAATTTTTGAGCAGATTTATAAATTTAAAAAAAATGTTAAACATTTACATAAATTAATCTAATAATCTTATGTTGGATACATTCTAACTATCGATATGGTTCACAAATATAACTCTAACGTGTAAACAATTTGTATTAATATTAGATTCTGATAACTTACATTTCGTAAAGGAAACAGTCGTAGTCTGTTGTTTGTATACAACCCAAATCAAAGCAACATGTACATAGTTCAGATGTAAACATTTTCTTAGAGTATCGTAAAATACTCAAAATTATTTTAAGTAGAAATTCGTTAATGGTAACTATTACTATTATTCCAGGCTTAATTTCATGTAAGATACTTAGCAGATAATAACCGTCACATATGCTCCATACAAATATTATAGTAAATACGTTTTTTATAGAGATGTGTACGCGTGTGACTGCAAAACCGACTGGTTGTGGGTTCGATCCCCACACGAGGAGATGAAATATTTACTTAAATTTATATTTCCATTTCTTCGCTCTGGTGTCGAGGTTAAGCGCGGCGTTGAGTTCTGCCACTCAACACGCAATGCCTCCAGAATTCGGCAGAAAGTGGGGAACGGAGTGTCTTAACACTAGGTTCCCTCTGCCTACCCTGCTGTGTGCGGGATATAGCGTGAAGCTAATTTAATTTTTTTTATATATTTATTACAATTCGATTAATCCAAAATTCTCGTTTCATTGATAACAATGATTTTATAGTTATAATAAATTCTTCACCACCACAATGGAATATAAATAACTATGTGTAAACATTCCAAAAATGACGCGCGTACAGTAAATAGACCGTAGTGTTTAAGAAGCACTTTAAAGTCCGAGACGCTTGTTTTATAGCTTTCAAAAATATCACAGCTTTTCAGTTTTACTACCGACAGTTTAACGGCTTACTGATATTCTAAATGTTTCTATTCAACAATCTAGAAGATACACTGAACTATATCTATTTTATTAGGAATATATTATAAATCAAATTGGTATTAGCTCTTGCCTGCTATCATCAAACTTGATTAATTTTGAGAAAAATATCGCTCGTCCCGAGGGACTCTATCTATGTTCAGAGGTGTTCATTCAGCCTACATATTATGTTATAAAAACTCCAACTTTAAATCTATGGGAATCTAAGGAACCAAGAGTTTCTTACAAACTTAGTGGAAGTTTTTTTAACTTTAAGGAATTATCCAATTTGGTGTAGACATTCGAAAATTAAGCGCGCAAACACATTTTGACGTTTCATTTTAATTTGTAATAATTTATGTAGATTTTAACTAAAGCCAAACTGAGAGTAAAACGTGAAGCCAAAAAAATATTGAAAACGCGTATTGGTATAAACATATTTAAGGCTAATTAGATAATATTGTAAAACTTTGCATTGCTTTATTTAGCGTAATTATGTCATACAAATTTGTCATATAGAATATCATTAACTGTGGATAACCTCAGTTTCCTCTACCAGCCTTTTCAGCAGTAATTCACTGAAACACTTCCACATCAACGTAACGACCCATAAAGCGGGCGCTATTTATTACTCATGATTCAAAGGAAGTTTCGTCGTGGATATGAATAAGCATTCTTCGAGTCTCACGGCATCGGCCTGTATTTATATGACACGATTGAGAAAGAGACACGTCAACCGAGTGACGTGGACGTGAACGTATCGTCACGTGTAATTTAGGCTATCCTCCTATGTGTAAACAAGAAGCACGCCAAGCTTATATTTATGTATATCTTGCTCGCTCGATGTAAACATATTCGATGGAGGTTAATACAAATAGCGGTATTAGTACTATATAATTAATTTAATGGGTTTTTTTAAACTATGTTTTTATACAAAAAATTATTGCATTTTTTTTTATTTTGCTTTCAAATATAAAAATGTTACAGATTAATAAAATAAAATTAGTGCTTGTTGGTTTTACATGGTTTTAATTTGGAATTAACATACCATACTTAATAATATTTTTTTTCAAAGAGGTTAGTTAATGATAAAATGAAAATAACGGCAAAGTCAACATTTATATTTAGATTATACCTATAAGGTGTTTTTTTAAGAAATATTTAAAGTTCAATTTGTTATCTCTATAGTGATAACATTTTTCTTATAAATAAGTATATTGTTTTTACATAACATAAAAAAATATAACCCAATGAGTTGATAACTTTTATGCAATGCAATTATTTATGACATTTCATAATATAATCCAAAAATAGCTTATGTTATCTATAAAAATATTTATATTTAATATAGTTAAGGTGCCCTGTTGCTGTAACTAACGACCAAAATAAATAAATGGCATAACAAGAGATATGTAATTATTAACTCTACAGAGGAATATAAAATTATGTACTTTTTTAGTACGACTAGGTATAATTAAAAGTAAATAGGATAAATTATTATTGGCTTTAATTTTCTATTAATCGATATTTTAAGCATAGACAATCAAACAACAATCACATTTTGATACATACTTTTTTTTATTAATAATTTCCCACATTGAACTCTTATAATTGTCGAACTTTAAGAATAATCGCATGATCGTTTCGCTTCAATATTCCTTTTTAAATCTATAAGTATAATTTTAATAAGAGCTTTTGTAAAAATGCTACAACATGTAAAGGCTCTAAATCTGAATTACAAAAAAAATATGTTAATAATATTTTGTATCTTTTTTATTTATATAATGTTCATTCGTGCATCAATAAACGAAATTTTTAGCTAAATAAATAATATACCTATATATATTTACACTATTGTAGTACGTCTGTACCGCGTCTGTACCACGTAGGCAATACTGTAGTTTTGGGATCGATGATTATTGTTATTACTGTTAAAGAGCAGATTATATGATAGATTTCGCCAATTGACACACAATATCTATTATACGAGTATAGGCGGAAAGTGGAGAACGTAGTGTATTAACACTAAGTCTCTAATTACTTTTTTATCTTTTTTTTCTACTTCCCATAAAATTACTATTAATCCACTGATAAGGATGAAGTAATATACCAAATATTCAAATGGCTACGATGATATATTATGTAATCTGCATACATATTTATTTTTTCAATTGTGACAAATTTATTTTTACATTGTTTTTTTTTATCTTTCAAATAAAAGCTCTCCTTCTCAATCTCTTATCATTTTACAATAGTTATTGTACTTGTTGTTATAACCATATTCTAGTAGGTGTTATCTAAACGAGTTTGAGAACTTTGAACATATTGGCAACTGGTTACCCTCAAGGCAGCGGATCCCTTCTTTAAGGTGCTACTGTGGCGTAGGAACAAGTGGTTCCTACTCTAGGGAATGAAATATTTTATATTTTTTTATTTGCCTGCAGTTCAATTCCATGGAAGGTGAGGAAGGAAAGCTATGTGCGGGATACAGCGTGAAGCTATAATAAATACTTATATGTAACATTGATTTAACAAATAATTCATTAAAAAATGTATTATGTTCTTCATAAACATGAACATTATATGTTCATTTATTTCTATAGACTGAATGAATTTTTACCATGAATGGTGCCATGCCCTAATTTACCTATCCACCCTCTGGTGATAAAGGCTCCGTACACATAGTTACTAATGAAACCTTTTAAACGTGAACAATAGTAGCCTAATAGCTGGGTAACGTTTCGTCTAGTTTTATGTGGCTATTCTGTGGCGAACCTATTGGCCATTAAAACCTAATGACATACTCAGAGCCCAATGTAAATATTATGAAAAGCGTGCAAAATTACGCAATCAATACAAGAAGTCACAAGTATTATGAAAACAATAATATTTTTGGAAGATAAGTATCAAATTCCACCAATATTTAATTTTGGTAGCATTCATAACATAAACAGATGTGCTGTAAAATGCTTGAAAGATGTTGTAATTAAAAATAAAAATTAACACTACATAGATAGGTGAATTTAAGTAGATATTTAGTTATGATTATACTATATTTAATATACAAAAAAATATTTATATCAATATATTGGCACCTACCTATACATCTATATATATAAAAGGACTTGTGCTGACTGACTGAGGTAAGACGTACGCAGAGCCGTAACCGCTGATGGTAGAAACGTGAAATTTGGGCAGATGTTTATTTTCATATTCTGGACATCCACTAAGAAGGGAATTTGAAAAATTTTAACCCTATAGGAATGAAATAGGGGTTGAAAGTTTGTATGGATTTTTTATTTAAATCTGTACCGATTTTTATAAAATTTGAAATTCAGACTCTTAAAAATATTTCATTGAACACATGTGTCATGGTTTTTAAGAATTCGGGGTGAATTCTTAAAAACCATGAGAGTTCAAATAAGGGGTTGAAAGTTTATATGGAAAAATCTTTAAATTGCCACCGACTTTTAAAAAAAATTTTAATTCAGACTGTTAAAAATATTTTATTGAACACGTGTTTCGTGGTTTTTTTAGAATTCACTCCTAATAAGCGGGCGAAGCCGCGTGCGCCCACTAGTCTATATATATAAATACAATTGATGTGTCTATCTGAGATTTCGATATGGCTATTCACACGATTCTAAAATACAACAATTTTATCATTTTTGTCTGTCTGTCTGTTTGTCCGTGGTAATCTGCAATACAGCTGCATTTTTGATGAACAATATGATAGAATTATGAAATTTGGCATCTAGCATGTACAGGTAGTACTAGTTCAGTAAAAGTCTGAAAATTATATATTTGTGGTTAAATCCTAAAAAATAATAGTCTTGAAAGGGGGGCAAAATTTGATATTAAAACCGCTAGTGCAAGTGAGGTATCAGATGAAAGCGCTCTGCTAAGCTCAGCTTGAATTTCAGAATAAGCTCGAGACTTTCAATTTTTGTACGGAACCCTCGGTACGGTGGGTTAGCCCAACTCGCACTTGTCCGGTTTTTTGTGTTATTATGTCGGAATTCCCGCGGGATCGTAAATTAACGCCGGAAAAACCGCGTCTATTGTACGTGCGTGTCTACCGCCAACCTAGATGGACAATTTTTGCAAAACAAAATCCAAATTATTAAGTATATGAAACATAGATTACCATCATACATATATATTGAAAAGATAATAAATACATATATTGGAAAGAGAAATTCGGCCGAAAAGGTTTTATTAAGCTGTATTTAAATAATATAACATAGTAACTTTGCATTAAGCTGTATTTAAAGTTAACACGATTTGGGAACTTAGAAGCGAACAAATTTTAAATAAAACCCATTCCCCGTTAAAATTCAAACCCACAACCACCGTGTATTCTTACTTAGCTTTGTTTCACTTATATTTGTATGGAAATAATTTCGAATCAGTACAAATCGAAGCGATGACTCTCCAAATTTATGCACCATATCGCAACTAAATAATTCCTTTTTCATGTATGATATTCAAAAAACTCTTAGTCACGAAGCCTAAAGAAGGAGACTGACTTGACGAAAACTAAAAACTAAACTTTTTTACATAATATACCTGCAAATTATGATTGTTAAAAATTAAAAAAAATAAATTATAACAGCCCCTCGTAGTACATTTGTTAAGCCTTAAAAAATAATTTTGAAGTGCAAATTGTGAAATTGTTTATTTTCACACGTCTCTCGCACATTCTACACAAGACAGCACCTGAGTCCTGGTGTAAAGACACATACACAATACAAAAAGTACTGAACAGATTTAGTTGTAAATTTACAGTAATACATAGCTTATACATTAGGATAACACATTGGCTACAATTTATGTAAATATTTTGTATTATATACCTACAATATAAAAAAAACTTTAAGCGGGCGTAGTCACGTTTGGGTGGCTAATATAATCCAATTAAACAATTCACGATTGCAATTTTCTTTCATTTAGAAAAAAAATATTGTCCTATAAAGAAAAGCCGTCAAGTATGAACACCACGTTACATGAAAATATATAATACATGTGGTATCGTTGGCAGCCGTGCCATACCGTGCCAGCCCTGCCGCGTACCGTGATAAAGGTCTCAACTATTATGACACGGGCGCTCAGCGTCAAAACTACTAATACTTCTCATTGGTGGTTTCAACATTCCGAAGGTGGTTTTGTTTTCTGTATGAAATCTTAGTGTCCAAAACGAATTGCCGAGAGTTACAGCGGCCATGGTAAGCGAGTTAAATAAAAAAAAGTACTCTAGTATCTGTATATAATTTATGTATGTATTGTATTAATAATTTTGTTCATGAAATTATATTGAGACATTTTTATAGACTCTATTGATATAATTCCGATAATTTCTTAAATATTATAAAATTGAAGTTCATAATAATGAACTTTAATTTTATACTTCGTTTCCTTTCAGCTTTACGCACCCCCATGTCCGAGCTCGTCTTGAAAAGCATATGGGTTCAAATCTTGTGCGGCTTACTGACAAGAACTTCATGACGGAATTGGAAGAGAGAATACGCGCCGTAAATGAAGAGAACCTCAACAAAAGGATCTCTTCAAGAGTCGTAAGTACCATATTTATACCATAAGCATATAAAAAGTTATGTATACTATATTAATTATATTATATTAATTATCAGCTCTTTCATTCAACATTGTAATATAATAATTCCATTAGTAATTTACCCGCGTTGGCAATAGATCATTTATTTATCTATATATATAAAAGGACTTGTGCTGACTGACTGAGGTAAGACGCACGCAGAGCCGTAACCGCTGATGGTAGAAACTTGAAATTTGGGCAGATGTTTATTTTCATATTCTGGACATCCACTAAGAAAGGATTTTGAAAAATTTTAACCCTAAAAAGATGAAATAGGTGTTGAAAGTTTGTATGGAAAAAAAATTTAATCTGTACCGATTTTTATAAAATTTTAAATTCAAACTCTTAAAAGTATTTCATTGAACACGTGTTTCATGGTTTTTAAGAATTGACCTCCTATGGGTTCAAATAAGGGGTTGGAAGTTTATATAGATAAATCTTTAAATTGCCACCGATTTTTATAAAAATTTCAATTCAGACTGTTAAAAAATTTTTGTTGAACACCTGTTTCGTGGTTTTTTTAGAATTCACTCCTAATAAGCGGGCGAAGCCGCGCGCGCCCTCTAGTTATCAATAAAGTCTTAGAAATTTTCTTCTCGTTTTATCTTTTGTTATGTACCTACTAGTTCATATTAATGACTTAATCCGCTGTATTATAAATAATAGTACATATATAATTTTTTGTAAGCATACGTCTAAATGTAAAAAAGAATTACTAATAAATATTTTTTTGCTAGCTTGACGAAATGGAGAGACTGAAACGTCTCATCCTAGTAGGGAAAACGCCATTGAAAGAATGTCCACCTGAACTTTTTAATCATCCTGTGTTCGTATTCTGGAGGATGGTCAACAAGGAAGTCGCAAGAGCAACCAAAAAACGAGCAGATGCTTACTACAGAAAACTAAAAGCCTCTCAGAACTTCGACCAGGTAAAATTATGGAGTTAACTATGATTATTAAATAGAACCTTTTTTTTGTCTGTAATATCATACAAAATACCGCACTTACTGACTTTTACAAATATAGTAAACCTACCCCAGTGAAATTATATAATATGGCCTACTCAATCAATTTAATTAATTTTGAAGACAACACAAACAAGAAGTCGTCAAGAGGCCGGTCGTGGCGCAGCGGCACGAGGTGTGACTGCAAAACCGACTGGTTGTGGGTTCGATCCCCAATCGAGGAGATGAAATATTTACTTAAATTTATATTTCCATTTCTTCGCTCTGGTGTCGAGGTTAAGCGCGGCGTTGAGTTCTGCCACTCAACACGCAATGCCTCCAGAATTCGGCAGAAAGTGGGGAACGGAGTGTCTTAACACTAGGTTCCCTCTGCCTACCCTGCTGTGTGCGGGA
>JAATLQ010035561.1:0-30085 GCA_013421005.1 Heliconius erato x Heliconius himera
ATGATTAATATTTTTTAGTATTAAAATGATTAATATTCCTTCCGTCGTAATTAGTGTTTAACTCCACAGAACGTTTTTTGCGTTATCAAGATTCGTTAGTACCTACTATTGGTCAATAGATAGCGTTCTTGTATCGATTTTTTAATATCTCAAATATAAACTTCTTGAAAACTTAAATACTTATATCTTTAGTATTAAAATGATTAATATTCTTTAGTATTAAAATGATTAATATTCCTGCCGTCGTAATTAGTGTTAGTACCTACTATTAGTCAATAGATAGCGTTACTTGTGTCGTTTTTTACTATCTCAAATAATAACGTCTTGAAAACTTAAATACTTATATCTTTTGATAGAGTGAAGCGATTACAATGAAATAAAGACTAAAACCTACCTTGATTTATTTGTAATTTTTATGTATAAAAGTTGCTTAAATTTATTGTGTACTTTTTACGTGATACGTGTTCACATAAACAGACAAACAGACAAACAGACAAACAGACAAACGGACAAACAGACAAACAGACAAAAATTCCAAAAATGTTGGAAATGGATTCTGTGAGTTATCCTTTAACACCCTGGCTAATTTTTTCTAAAATATTTTCAATGTACAGAAACGACTTTTCTACAGATTTATTATAAGTATAGATTATTTTATTTATTTAATTATAAATTCTTTTTATTTCATTTTCTTGAGTTATATTTGAAAATAAAAAATGTCTTAACATTAAATGATCATGCAGGCATGCAAGAACCCCTCTCATGTGAGGGTAAAGGCCTCCTCCAGACTTTTCCATTTCTCTCTGTTTTTAGCTGTCGTAATCCAGTTTTTACCTGCTACTTTAACTATGTCGACTTTCCGGCGAGCTATTGGTCTCCCTCTCTTTCTCGAGCCTGCTGGGCCCCGACACAGCGTCAGTGTAGAAGTCCAGCGGCCGTCGTTTTACCTAGCTACATGCCCTGCCCAGCGCCATTTTTGCTTTTGAGAATATTTATGGGCATCTATGACTTTTGTTTTCTTACGTATTTTCTCATGGGGGATTTTTTGTATTTTCTTTACATTTGTGATGCTTCTCTCCATGCTTCTTTGGCAGGTTCTTATTTTGTTTTTCACCCTAAGCGTGAATTTCCAGGTTTGGCATCCATATATGAGGGAGGGGAGTACGCAAGAATCCATAATTTTTTTCTTTAAATTTATAGGTATAGTTCCTTTCAATATTTCTTTTAGACTCCAGAACTTTTTCCATGCGTTTGTAATCCTTCTATCAACTTCTAATTCATTGCTTTGTTTTTTGCATGAAATTTGTTTTCCTAGATATATATAACTATCCACATACTCTGGTGGTTTTTGGTCAAGGTGCAAGGGGTATTGTTGACTATTGGTCATGACTTTAGTTTTGTTGAGGTTCATCTCTAAACCCACTGCGTAACTTGCTGATTTCAGTGAATGAATCATTGTTTTTAACTGTTCAGGACTTTCAGATAGAAGAATAATATCATCGGCAAACCTTAGGTGACTGATGAATTTGCCGCCCACATTTATACCCATTTTATTTGTCATACGGTTATGAAACCCTAAAAATGGAATTTAAGGTCTTAATGCGGAAATGCTAACTTAAGTTATTAAGGCTTACTACAAAAATATAATCTTTTTAGTTCATAATGTATAAAGTAAATATTAATTAATTTGTAAAAATCTAAATGTAAATAAATTTGTAAAAATCTCCCTACAGCGATGCTAACAACGTAAATAAATAGATATAAGCGTATAAAAATTTCGACGTACATTGATAAAAACTTATGGCTTAGTGGTCAGAAGTAGTCAGAACGCCTCGTCGATTTCAATGAGGCGCGGGTTCTCGTCCCCCTACGTTCAAACTTTTATACATTTTCAAAGTAAGTAAACGAATACAACTTTGGGTGCTTACTAAAGTTTAGTATCCTAAGTAATAAATTTAGTATTTTTTTAATATGGGTTTTATAAAAAAACATATATTTTCAATCCTGAATCATATTATTATTATTATTAATTGACTCCATAAACACGTATTTATTGCAATAGTTTTGTTGTTTAACTACGACTACGCTTGTACGTTCTACGGCAGGTACAAGTTTAGTCACTTTGGTACTAAACTTTCAGAGGGAATAAAATGTGACCAAATTATGAAATTAAATTCAAGTAAATATTAAAAACAGAAAGAATGCTTTTTGGATTTAAGTCAAACAAATGTAATTTACTTTTATTTAGGCACATAAGTACTTAAATGAGACCAATCGTGGCGCAGCGGCATGAAGTGTTACTGTAAAATCGACTGGTTGTGGGTTCGATTCCCACTTGAGAAGATGAAATATTTACTTAAATTTATATTTTCATTTCTTCGCTCTAGTGTCGAGGCTAAGCGCGGCGTTGAGTTCGGCCATTCAACACGCAATGCCTCCAGAATTCGGCAGAAAGTGTGGAACGGAGTGTCTTAACACTAGGTTCCCTCTGCCTACCCTGCTGTGTGCGGGATACAGCGTGAAGCTAATTTATTTATATATTTAAGTAATTAAATGAAACTAAATTCTTAGTAGTGAGGCCAGTCGTAGCGCAGCATCACAAAGTGTGACTGGTTGTGGGTTTGACCCCCACTAGGTTCCCTGTGTCTATTCTGCTGTGTGCGGTATACAGCGTAAAGCTGATGCCATCAAAAACATCCTGTAAAAAAACCCAAGTCTCGCAGCTCAGTCTTTCTACCGTAAAAAGTTGTGAGATCCATGTAATACCAAGTCGGTTAATCTATTTAGTCTCTACTTAAAGGACCTTCTATCTTAAGTTATTACATAAGTTATTATCATGCCAATATTAAAAATATTTTACGTTTTAAACAAATAGATCGACTTGGACATCGCATGAAAACACAACCTATGGAAAGACATAATAGGCATAATATTCGGAAGGACTCTGGTGAGGAATTAGGGTGCTGGCCCATCGTGCTGTGCAGTGTGATATATACTAATAATCAAATCATGCGATGCGATGAACTATAAAATTTAAAACAAGATTTGTCGAAATTTATCGAAAAAATTAATAAACAAGACAAAAATAAACAAAAAATTCAAAACCTAGTTACCTAGTACAATTACTGTTTTGTAGACGATAAATAGACTTATCGATAAAACAAGAAATCAAATACTGACAGTAGAAATTTTTGAAAAAGTATGGCCCAAGTCAAGATATATAGTTATAGTTCAGTCGCCGAGGCTGTAACGTCCTCGATGGTTAGACCGAGTTCGGTTCCTAAGCCAGCGCGCAACGTGGCCATACCATCTCAGGCGACGCTCTTGGAGCTTATCCGCTACGTCATCAACAGTAGAAGACTTTGGTATCCCTGTATGCCTCCATCAAAGTTCTGAGAGAGAAAACGGCGTCCAAAGTGCCCAATACTGGCTGAAATCCATATTGAGATTCAGAAATAGTACTTTCTTGGCGGAGCCTGACATCGATCATGCGCTCCAAGAGCTTCATGATATGACTCATAAACTAAATGCCCCTATAACTACCACAATCTTGAATGCTGCCCCTTACGTTGGAGTAAAGAAGCTAAGCCTGGCCACTTTGGTAAGTATGAAGGAACGAAGGAAGGAAGGAAAGGAGGCATCAAGAGGGCCCAACTATTTTCACGTTTTTATGCGTCGAAGGCAATTCCGAGTGTCGTCAAGGGATATTGGCGCAATAAGTCCGAGGCTAAACCTGGAGTATGTCTTCATAGAGTATGATTGCTGCACGTCCTCCCTTAGAAACGAAAGTTGTTCAGCAGCAGTTTCTGTATTAGTAAATAGGTTAATTAATTTTGGCACTTTCCGATTTTTTGTTTATTTTTTTTGTATGTGCTCACTTTATGTCAAACTTCATAACTGCTGGTTATATAGGTTTTGATAACCCTACAAGATAACATGACAAATTTAATAGAAAATGTAGCAAAAACTGATGTATAAATGCTCGCAAGTATCTTTTGATTCTTCTTTGACTTAGAAGCTTGATTTTTTCTGCTCCTAGGGAACGTAGATCTGAATATTTGAACCCACAATCTGGCGCGTTTACAGCCGCAGGCTGGTAATTTAAGTTCTCTATATTATATATTTTTTTCATCAAAAAATATTTTTCTGTTCTTGATCTTGACCAAAACGCACAAATATTTCTTATATTGGTCACTTTGGTGTAATTGCAAACCTTGATATTTTTTACGACACAGTGTGTTCGGAGTGAAAGTTTATTATTGTTTACAGACAAGGTCAAAGTTGGCAAAAAATGTGATAATCTCAATTCATTAATAAAAAAAAATTGAATTCTTCTTCTACTTAACAAATCATAAGTTTCTTAATTTATGTATATTTATTATTCTGTAGAGCATAGATGGATAAATATAACATTTGTGTTTAATACTATTCTGTAAATGCGACTGGTTGTGCGTTCGATCTCTATTTGAGGAAATAAAATATATAAATTTATATTTTCATTTCTTCTCTCTGAAGTCGAGCCAAGGAGCTGTGTTGAGTCTACATCGACATCGACTCAACACGCAGTGCCTTAGGAATTTCGTGGAAAGTGGAAGAGAAGTCTAAAGTTAAAGTTATAGCCTCTACATTAAAAAATATATTAAATATAACTACTTTTAGGTAGTATTTAACGTAACTATTTTATTTATTTATTAGATACGTAACAGCTGAGTCTTGATCCTGTAACAAATATTAAGTTTTGAGATTAAATAAAACAAAACATAACGCCACTATAATTTATTTAAAAAAATAAAAATAAATATTAAATTGGTCAAAATTAAATAACAAAAAATATTTCCTGTTGACAGATAAGAACTAACAATTTAATCTCAAATTGACAATAACTATGTTTTATCCTTATTAGGTTTTCTAAGAAACTCTCGTTAAATATTTATAGTTTATACAGTTTTATTATACATACCTAATAATAACTAAGACTATACGCTAACCAAATTATTATGCAAAAATAATAGTGAATAGCGAACACGAAACGTGCCCAAGGTTCTTAAGGACCCTAGACCCCATATTTATAAGCCACTCTCAACTTTAAGATCGATCGAGATTTAATAATCTATGAATGAAAACAGCATCTCAAGATCGATCTCAGAGATATCAATAATAAGCTTTATTGTTGAGAGCTATTTGTAAATCCAGGCCTGGGATTAAAACCAGGCAATTGAGTCATAGAAAATACCAACATAGCCTAATCTTTCAAACAAATCCAATTTAATAATGAATTATATATATTTATTTATATTTTTCCACTTTAGGTATATAATTAAGTTTCGTATGTGCGTTAAGAGTCTATCCACACTCAGTACGACTCATAGAACACAGCTAGGATATTCCCCTGGAAGTGTGGAAATAACATAATAACTTCTCCTATATATTCTTTTATATAACATGCCATCATATAAAAAAATATCTATTCATTAATCTAAAACAATAACGAATACATTTTGAATGTTGATTATTCTAAAAGCAATTAAATAATAATCATTTTCAATAAATATTACATTATAGAAATACAGATTATATACAATATTAATTCACAGAGTACAAATAGTTAATACACAGATTATAAATAATACAACAGGTAGGAACTTAATGAGAAATATATAAAGATTTAAATATTAACATACTATTGAAATTGTCAGTTTACTTAAAATTGAATAAAACATTTAATATTATTATTTAAAAGCAATAAAAACTTTAAGTGTTAAATTAATCAAGCGATGGCATTACTAACTATTTTTTATTATTAACTTTTCTTTGAACGTTTTCCTTAATCTATTTCCACCAATAAACATGTTTTAAATGAGATTTAAACGAAATTACTTGTTACACGTAGTATGTTTTGTTAATTCTATATTATTATAGTTTATTTTTAAATAATGTTAACATATAAAAAAACCTTGCACTGACAGTTTCAACTAGAAGTAGAACAATAACAATAGAACTATACGTACATTGAACTTTTCTACGTATACCTAATACCCACTTAAAATATAAAATACAATCTGTATACAGGATGGAAGTGTCAGCACCACTTTAAACGAAACCACAGTTTTTAACTACTCTATAAAGGCCTAATACAATAAAAAAAATCCCAAAAATGAAAAAGTTATTTTTTAAACAAAATAAATAATATCTATGCGTAACTGCGTCATACGAAATACAGATATGGATAAACATCGTGAAATGAAAATGAAAAAAAATTCTACGTTTAAAGTGTTGAGGTATCTTGATTAATTTCTTTAGGTATGGGTTTGAAATATTTTACCCTATATGCTGTTCCCGTAAAAGGAGTGCTGGCACTTCCACCCTGTATAATAATCATATTATTTCTATACTATATAAAAAGTACCTACATGAGTGAGCGATTTAGAAAATTATAACTTCATCAAAACTATCTATTTATAAATTATAAATGACTTATTCGGTATGTATTTAAAGGAATTTGAGTACACATTTAGTGCGCTAACAATAAAAAAAAGATATTTTTTATATCAAATATCTAAAAATGGCGCAGGGCTACAAGCGTGCCACTGAGACGCGACAGGTTGTGGGTTCGTTTCCAACCCGAGGAAATGAAATATTTATTTTTTTCATTTCTTCGCTCTGCTAGTTCTGCTTTATGTAAAGATAAGGGTTTATTTTATCTTAAAGAAAATACATAACAAATTTGTATTATTATTTAAATTTTATGATTGATTCTAAGTAAACTTAAGAGATAAAATATAAGTAAATTATCCCTAAAAACAAGTCCGAATCCCAAATAGTAATAAATATTTTATTAACTGTTTTTTCTGACACACTTACAATAAAAAAAAAAACTAGTAAAATCTCAATCTTGAGTCAGTTAATACTTTTATTTTTTTTTTTTTTTTTATCTCTCACACTAATTATTATTTTGCATATAATTCTTGTCATTATTGAAATGTTAAAATAGTGTGTACACAATAAACGAGTACAAAAACACATTGAAATGTGAGCTATTTAAAAAAAAATAAAAGATAAATAATAGCTAAATTAGACGTTGATTGTACTTTATTACATTTAGTATGAAAATGTCCTCCAAGACATTTTGCTCTCCCATTTTTTACTTTTAAATCTAATTCCCAAAATATTGCTTTTTAATACATTTTTTTTAATAACTGAATGAATCATAAAATATTTATTGATTTTGAACAATCAGATGTACTGTGCGAATTGGATCCAATATGTAGCGTTTAGTACTGCGAAAAGTAAAGGGAAGAAAACGCGTGAGAAACGATCGATGCTGACCGCGCGCATACGAGCTTTGGCTGCTTCCGCTGGCTCCTGTTGACATAGAAAAACATTTTTTTTAGTTTTGATGTTATAGAAGCGGAATAGCGAGGAGAAGCAGAGAGAATCCACCAGGCCTGTATAAATCGCTCTCATGCTTGAGATCGTTATTGAGATGATGTTTTCATTCATAGATATACTTATAATTTATGCATAAAAACGGCATTTCAAGATTAATCTCAGCAATGAGAGCGAGAGAGGGACAGATCTCAGCAGGGTAGACAGAGGGTGTCTAGATGCTGTATGGCTGCTGGATTAAATATTAGTACAATATTATTTACTTAAGCAGAATTAGTAAATAACAGAAGCCGGTGTGGCACACGGGTAAAAAGCTGAGCTACGGTTGTTGGTTCGATTCCTACTCGGGGAAATGTAATATTTAATATTTTCATTTCTTTGCTCTTGCAACGATGGAAAAGGCAGTGTTGAGTTCTGCCTCAAGAATTTTGTGGAAAATGTCTAAATGGGGATCGGGGTGTCTTTGCACTAGTTTCCCAAGTTAGCTTTTCCGATCCTGCTACATGCGGAATACAGTGTGAAGCTAAAGAAAAAAATACATAACTTAATATACTATCATATATAATTACTTTTATACTTTTACTGTTTCAGATCAGTTCAAACTTTTTCATTTTCATTTAGTTTCGTTTTAAAACCTAAGGATTTATATAAAAATACGTTACTCTTACACTAATTCCTAGTGTAGTCTTAATAAATTGTTACAAAAACAGTAGCAAAATATTATCATCGTATCTCTATATTAAATGAGTGAAAAACTAAACTTATCACCGTCCTAAATATATTTGACAAGTTAATCCTTCTCAAATCCCTGCTGATGGATTTCGCAAACAATTTCTTATTGTTTTCTTTTAATTCCTTGACACAGATTTTTGAATGGAAAAATTTTAGTATTCTGATAAAAATAAATGGAAAGTAGCGTGATGAAGTCTATTCGATACCGGATGGAGTCTACATAATCCTTAAGTCGTGGTACAGTTAAAATTTCACTGATGGCTATTGATTCAAATACTTTTTTTTATTTTAGATTATGGATTACGGATTTTAATACTCAATGCGTCGAACAATTAGGCGGAAAGTGGGGAATGGTGTGACTTAACATTACATTCCCTCTGCTCGCGATCTCTATGCGGGATAAAGCGTGAAACTAGAAAAATACATCATAAAACTTTATCCCCCACGGATAAGCCATAGAGGACGGAGCGCTGAACGCTACGGTACCTAACTCATACTTTGAATATCATTTTATCCTCTCGTTTTTAATCTCATATCTAAAATCTAACAAGATATCTATGTTAAATTGTTGTTGTCATTTCGCTCTTGTTGTAGGTAAATGCTTCCTCACTCGGTCCAGTTAGTCCGATGACCGATAAATAAATAGAAATCTTACATAGATACGCTACAACTTTGCTCACTTCTTGTTTGATTAAATGGAAAATTACAAATAAACAGCTTATTTTAATTTAAATATTCATAAAAAATAATATTTCTGAAAGGTTAACAGATAAGAGGTGCTACTGGTTATATAATATTTAGGTGTTAACTTATTGCTCTCGAACTGTAGCTTATTGTACACATACACATAGTAGGATTTCACCAGGTCTCGGCTCTTAGTCCGTTCTTATTCAATATAGTGCTCGATACTGTCGCGTCTCATATCCATTGATGACAACCGACTGATGCTGGACCGTAAAGTGAACCTCTGGAGTGGTTCGCTTGAGAACGGCGGTCTTAAACTAAATGTGTCGAAGCCCAAGTACATGGGCTGCGGGATCCCGGATTCAAACACTATCCTCTATCGTATTACTTTAACCGCGTGTGTTGCAAAAATAGTTAAATATATGTACATTGTAGTACAAAAACAGTAAATTTCATTATATTTTCACCGTACATCTATCTTTTATATACGGTGATATGTGTGTGTTTATATGTGATATTTCACCGTTTTTATTTGACAAACATATTAAAACTTGCGAATGAATGATATTGTATCATCCATTTTATGAAGATAAGTTTTGGCTTTTATGGTGTGTAATTAGGACATTTATTTTTAGAGAAAATGTAAAATTAAAATAATTTAACGCTCTGTTTACGGCCGCAAGCCTATACTCTATTTCGATCGAGTCTATACTCGATCCCCGCAGGGGGCGGCCTTCCCGCTGAAGACATCCTCTCAAACAGCCACGTAGTGCTTGCGTTTCCTCAGAATTATGAAAAATTATTGAATGCATAAATAATATAACCAATCTGTTGGCAAATGTAGTATAATAAAATAATGGCGATTTTTCAATTTCTTCGCTCTGGTGTCGAGACAAAGCGCGTCGTTGAGTTCCGCCACTCAAATTACGAGAAATTTCTCACCTTAGGTTTGCCACCTCTATCATCTAGTATGATATTGACCAAGCAGTACTCCATTAGCGCCATGAACACGAAACTAGAAACAGAAGTTTAAAAATATAATTTTCAAATTAGTAAAAGAAAGTGGAACAGAGAATAAAGAAAATAAGTATTTTTTTTATCATATAGTATAGTATAGTATAAGCGTGCGACTGTAAACGCGACCGTTGTGGGTTCGATTTCCACTCGGGGGAATGAAATCGCTCTTATAAGTATTCTGCGGAAAGTAAGACACAGCGTGATGATAAAAAAATTATGTTACAATTTTTTCGCTCTTTGAGTTGTGTAATTAAAAAAAGTTACTATTCACTAAAATTTACAAAAAAAGCAAGATAGGTTGTATAAAATGATGTATATTTATTTATTACATACACTTGGGTTTAGCTATAAAACTTTTATAGCTAGTAATTGCAGAGATAAAACTGCAATTTAAAATAGAGTAGTTGATATATGTTTTTTTTGCTTCACGCTGTATTCTGTACATAGCAGAGTATGTAGAGGAGATCAGAGAGGAGAACTTAGTGTTGAAACATTCCTTTCCCTATCAAGACACTTCCGTTCCCCACTTTCCGCCGAATTCTTTAGACATTGTGATGAAACATCTTAGTGTGTAGAGTATAAAGGGCTTCTATATTATAGAAAAAGGAAAATATTTTTAAGAATCTGTTTATATACACCTATATACAAAACCTTATATTATATGTTTTAAATTTTTGCACATTTTCGGCATTTAGCAATGCAGTCAAAGATACTCTAGTGTAAAAAAATTGCCAGTTGCCCAGAACACTCCCCATGATAAATGTGGTAGAGAACGCACAGCAATGACACGTCTCTACGCAAAGCTAAAGTGGCCAGCCTTTCACAAATGATTGGATCCCCAACGATTCGAACGACTCTACATTGTATGCGATCAAATCGGTCAAGAAGGAGAGAAAAAAACTATAAAACATATACTCACACAGTACAAACCGACATAAATGCGTCCACCGCTTTCAAATAGGATACAGGTGGAAGTTGCGCTTGAGATTTAGCGTGTTGAGTGGACAGCGTGAGGAGTGACGTCACGCCGAGAGTGACCCTCGCGGGCGCCGCGTCCGGCTTGATCCAGAACGACACCCACTAGACGGTGTAAATAGGAATATATTATTTTTATTTTTTATTAGGCTATTTCGATGTTGTGTGTTGCTGTTGTGTGAGTTACTTTTAGGTCAACAAAAATGTGTTAATAAAGGGAAACTAATGCGGGAGCTTGAAATAATTTCAACTTTTGTCTCGAGCTAGAATCGAATCCACATTTACCACATGTAAAATCATAAACATAGCAATAACCACTACTTGGAAATACATGTTTTTTTTAGTTCTCGTCTATTTCTATATTCAAAATTAAGGGTAATATCACGTTTATCATATAATCCTTGACGAACCAGGACGGAATTTAACTGCACTGTTCCTTGTATAATATTTGGTTAGATCAAGATCAGAAAAAAATATATTTTTTAGCCTTCTCCTGGAAAATGTTTCTAGATACGCTCATGAAGAGAACTGCAATCATAATTATAGATTCTAAAGGGTTCCGTGATACGGTCACTTTATATGATTAAGCATTTGTTTTTTTTTTTTTAAACCAATTAATTTAATACAAAGTAAATGCGGTTACATCCATTGTAATTTATTGCAATAAAAGCATAATAAAGTCACGTTTGAGGTTTCCCGGTAATTGGTGACTTGCCATGCGACTGTACAGATACAAGCGGACTATATGTAATCTTGTGGTTTATGCGCATAAGAAATGATTTATTTTGATATGTAGCTGGTACTGCTAAGTATGAAAAAAGATGTAGGTTTAATTTTGATATATGTAAATATATAGGATGTTGTATTTTTATTATAGTTAGTTCTTCTTTTTCTTCTTTAGCTTCACGCTGTACCCCGCACACAGCAGGGTAGCTGAAAATTATGTAAAGATTTTGTATATTTGCCTATAATGTTATAAGTTTAAGTTAAAATAATTCAACGCTCCGCGTCCGCATTTACCGCCGGAAGCATAGGTATAGTGTCCTGCGGGAAGCACCGTTGCCGTCGATTTCGTCCTCGCAAGCTGACATGGCTGCTAGCGAGGAGCAGCTTGCACTTTCTCAAAATTATTGAATATATAAATTATATTAATTTTATAATTTATAATGATTCTCTTATGGCAAGTGCATGCTACATTAAAAGCATTATAAGTGGTATGCAGATAAATATGTTTGCTGCTAGTTTATTAAATAATTTAACTCACAGACATGATAACGATAAGGCAGGTCGGTATGTAGGTATTGAACAAGTGGTAGCCGAGACGACGTTTCAACTTGAAGATCACCTCCAAGCACGTGAAGTTACCTGAAAGTTAATAATAATATTTTAAATTTACATCTAAAAAAAAGTACAATCGAATTCATTATCTCCTTTAACAGAATGAGATTAATAAAAATACAAATTGTTATTAATAAATTGTGTATAATAATAATTAAATTAAATAATATAATAACTATGTATATTACAAAATATAATAAAAAACCTTTGAGACTATTTTCACCTAACTAAATACAGAAAAAAGTTTTTTTTCCATCATTTCACCTTAACAATTTAAAATTCGACAAAACTTTAACAATTTCTAATAATGTTGCCTTGAATCTTACTACTAAAGCAAAGTGAAGATGGTCCTTTAAAAACATAAATGAGACTTAAAAGTAAAAGAATCATGTTAAGCCTGCAGTACTGTACGATAAAGACAATTTTTTTGTCTTTTACTAACTTACTAAGTTAGTAAAAGATAAAAAATAAAAAAAGTAGATTTACTAACTAAGAGTAGATAGTTTAAAATTTCAATTTTTTTTGTACTGTACAGCTTCACGCTGTATCCCGCACACAGGAAGGTAGGCAGAGGGAACCTAGTGTTAAGACACTCCGTTCCCCACTTTCTGCCGAATTCTGGAGGCATTGCGTGTTGAGTGGCAGAACTCAACGCCGCGCTTAACCTCGACACCAGAGCGAAGAAATGGAAATATAAATTTAAGTAAATATTTCATCTCCTCGAGTGGAAATCGAACCCACAACCAGTCGGTTTTGCAGTCACACCTCGTGCCGCTGCGCCACGACCGGCCTCATATACTGTACAATACTTACATTTATGTTTACTCTTTAAACAGTTTTACAAATAATGGCTAGTATAACAATTTGGGGCGAGGTTGCTTATGGTAATAGAAATGTGAGATTAACTGAGCATCGGCCGGTAATAGTGGATTATAAAAATAATCTTTCTCGGAATTACTTGATAGCGTTATAATTTGAGTAGATCAAGGTAAAAGAATATTAGAAATATATTTTTTTCTTATCCCCGTACACATAGGACCATGAATACAAAGTGGAAACGGAAATGCCTTAATGGGAACAGAGTGTCTTAACACTAAGTTGCTTCTTCTTATCCAAGTATGTGCGGATATAGCAGCTTCACGCTGTATCCCGCACACAACAGGGTAGGCAAAGGGAACCTAGTGTTAAGACTCTCCGTTTCCCACTTTCTGCCGAATTCTGGAGGCATTGCTTGTTGAGTGACAGAACTCAACGTCGCACCTTGCCTTGACACCAGAGCGAAGTTATGGAAATATAAATTTAAATAAATATTTCATCCTCTCGAGTGGGGATCGAACCCACAACCAGTCGGTTTTACAGTCACACTTTGTGCCCCTGCGCCATGACTGGCCTCTGGCGGAATATAGCGTAAAGCTAAAAAAATATCTTCAAATACCTATCCACCAGATTGAAGCCAAAAATAAGTATTACTAAAGATATCCTGACTGTAGATTGGTAAACGTAAGAAAATTATAAATATAATTTACATAAATACCTGTAGAATAAACTTGTGTACAGTCAGCAGTTCTGTTCTGAACAAGCTCCAGTTGAGGCAACTCTATGTTCTCATCGACTACTAATGGCACTTCCGGATCCCATTGGAAGATCAGGTCATCTGTTGTATGAGACACTGGAAGGAGATGTAAAACTGTACAAAAATTGTAAATTTGTCAAATTATTCAGTAAAAATAAAGAATAAAATTTCTCGTATCAGCCGTTGCCTTTATATTTTTTTGACGCCATTTAGATGCAAATCGAATGAGTAAATTATTGTTTTAAGAGATGATTGTAAGTTTAAATCAACAAGTAGCGGTAGTGTTTTGAAAGGGCCCTTTTAATCTACACTTGGGTCCCAAGTCCCAGGTATAGCTGTGAAATTGAGCTCCTCGCCATGCAACAACATTACAATTATTTTTCATCTGTTAAATATGATTTTTCGAAATTATATTCGTACGTATCGTCCTAAAAACTATAATATTTTAAAAGACAAAAAAATTGAATCTACAATCATCACGTCGGTAGATATCACACAACCGGTCCCACAATACACGAATTTATACAATCAAATCCAAGAGACCTTGGAGCATTATTGAGAAGATGTATTACGGAGCATCATATTGGGCGATGTGATCTTGACATTGAACTGTCTTCCTCATTAGGTAATAGAACAATTTTTTTTCTATAATAAGAAGACATATAGACATATGTGTTGTTGCTAACGGCTAAAAAATATAGATTTATACCTCAACGTCTATAGGTACATATAGGTAACTCTATCTTCGAAAATATTAAGCTAATGTTAACAATGTTTTCTCTATTATTTTTTTATTAACCTTATGTATGAAAATTATATGTAATACTTAACGTAACGGAGAACGGACTGTCTTATACTAAGTTTCTTCTGCCTACCCTGCTATGTGCGTAAAGCTGATAAAAAAATCCTTAGTGTAAAGTGTAAAAGTAAATTTTCATTAGGATCAAAAACCCTTTTATTTACTACTGATTGATATTGTATTTTACTCCTATGATTAACTGATCAGAAACACCATCGTAAGATGAACCAAAAAGAAACATAGAAAGTAAAACCAAACTTTGACACGACAACTTCCAAATTCAAGAGTCCACAACGAATAACATTCCTGCAGTCGCAAAGCTCAATCAAAAACCTTCAAGTATTTGGAGGTAAAGAAAACGACTCGCACACACTCAACTCAACAGAACTCGGCTCAAATAAAGTAAAGTACGTAATGATCTCAAACAAATAACAAGCTTTCAAAAATACCTTCTAGTGGGTCTTACCTATTTATGGCGCTCGATCGGCTTCGCTGGCTTCAAGCATCTCCAGATAAAACGAGCTGACATCACAAGAGACGAGAACACTTGGCCTACATTTAAGGTGCTACTCGACGAATCAATTTTCTGTATCGCCCCACAAACTTTACCCTACGAGAGCTTTCAAATATTTGCAACTGAGGAGGCCATTGTGCGATATTTTTAAAATACTACGAGTGCCATATATTTTTATATGTATATTTGCTTTCCATTTCAAACGTAATGATGCTTTTTGGTATGGAGTGTGCAGTTAATTAAATTGAATTTTAATTATGAATATTTGTGTGTATATGTCGTTTTTTGTAAAAAAGTTAATAAAATTGAATCAATTTGGTAATTGTTTTCAATTAGTTATATTTATCTCGAAAATATCGATTGTCTCTATATGTCTATATAAAGATATGTACTATAAAATGTATTGTTTGAATGTCGACGCAATCGTGGTGCAGTGACGCCTGTGTGACAGTTGCTGTTTTAATGATCACTTGAGGAAATTAGTTACTCTCATTTCCTCGCTCTGGCTGGAGCGCGGCATTGTGTTCTGCCACTCAACGTGTTACTGTGTTTTGCTGCATTTTTGTATGAAATTTCAAATTTGAGGCCAGTCGTGGCGCAGGGGCACAAATTGTGACTGTAAAATCGATTTTGTGGGTTCGATCCCCATTCGATGAAATTAAATATTTGTTTACATTTATATTTTTATTTCTTCGCTCTGGTGTCGCGCGGAGGTGAGTTCTGGCACTCAACATGCCTCGAGGAAAGTGGGGAACGGAGTATCTTAAGATAAGGTTTCATCTGCCTACTCTGCTGAGTGCGTGAAGCTGAAAAAAAATTCGCCGTGTTATCATAACTCCTAGGGTATTTCCCGTAGACCTTCATTTGTGAAAAAAATTGGCTCGAAGGGGAACTTACAATATAAATAAAGAAAAAAAATAAAAAAAGTCAAAATATAGATATATTATAGAATAGAATCTTTACAAACTTATATTTCGTACAAAATGAGTTGCAATGCCCGTAAACTTAAGTTTGTCAATTTTTATGAGGTCCCGTTGACGCACAATCCAAATCGCATCAAAAGGAATTGGTACGAAAGCCCCGGAGGGTGAGTCCGACTCGCACTTAACCAGTGTTTTTATTATAGCAGTATTAATTGAATATAAACGAACCGTATTGGTGTTAATTACATTATATATACAAATTCGATTAAGGTGTCCCATGAGTTGTGATGTGTCACTGTCTGCTTTAAAAACGACTATTTTAAAACTAATTCATTTAAATTAATTTATTAACAGAATACGTGTGAACTATAAAAAAAATGTAGTTTTTTAATGTAAGTCGTGAAGATCTAATAAATCATATGCACGAAGAAAGTCTGATGTACCTATAGAACATTATATAAATCTTTAAAAAGACGAGGTGGCCGAGTGGTTAAGGCGTTGGACTGCTAATCCAATGTGCTCTGCACGCGTGGGTTCGAATCCCATCCTCGTCGAACATTGTTTTTGTAATAAAGCACAATGTCTTTACAAAATCTTAATTTATATTTTTTTGTAATAATGTTTTTTTAAAAATATAAATTCCGAGCTATTTTAAATATTTTACGGATACAACAAAATTATTTTTTTATATACATATATATTTACATGAAACGCCACTACATATAATTTTTTTTTATAAATATTGAATTTCGCCATTCAACACGCAATGATTTAAGGATTTGACTAAAGAAGAGTGTTAATGAGGAACGGAGTGTTTTAATAGGGAACGGAGTGTCTTAAACTAGGTTTTCTATGCCTACCCTACTATGTGCGGGAAACAGTGTAAAGCTAAAAAAATATTCGAATTTATTTAGTAAGCAATTTTCGTAAACTCTGCACCAGATTACTGCTCTCGAAAAAGTGTACTCTAATAAATGCTCCACTACACGAACTGCATCTTTTACATATTAATGTGTAATTTTGCTCAGCCAGCTATAAAATGAAAGAGCAAAGTTACAAGAACAAACACTACGGTTGTGGAGCTATGGTAATATTGAAAATCTAGAGCGTTTTCCTGAGCTTGAATAAAAAAATAATTATAATGTCTTTTATTTTAAGGCAGTATTAAATCTATTAAATCATTAATTATTTTTGTGATTAAGTAATAGTTTAGTACAAGAAGTAATTAATTTAGTGATTCCAAATTAGAAATTTCGTTAGCTACTAAAATAATTTCCGCATATTTTTAAAAAATTGCGTGTTATCGTAGATTTTTTTGCAAATTTTCTAGTACGTTGAGATGGTACATAAATTGAAAAAAAATAAAATTATTTTAACTACTATGAAATCATAAAACTTGAATCTATAATTATAGTTTTTATCAAATATATACCGATTGGACTACTTATTTCGAATTTGAACCGACTAGAAGCAACTCTACATAATTATAATTACCAAAGCCTACAAAAACCATTCCAAAAGCCATACTTCTAAAGAAACTTAAAGTGCCCTCAAATATTAAAGTTCACGTCATTGAACTTGAAGACTCGAGGACTTGTAACCTTGCTAAGTAGATCGTAATATCGATGGTAATAGATTGTTCTATATATAGGTTAATCCGTAGTTTAAGAGGGTGTAGAGGCTCTCGCCACCACTGAGAGTTCTTGAGACGACACTGACACAGACGGTCTAATTTTGTTCTCTTTCATAATTTCATGAATATTAATTTTTAATATATAGGTAGTTTCTTAACTAAGGTTTAGATGTGTGTATAGGAAAAGTTGAGTACGACTAGTGAAGTTTGAAATGCTAGAAAAAAATATTTAATAATATAAAAATTATGAAAATAATAATTTTTACTTATGCTATCAGTATAAATAGAGAGAAAACCTGTTATTGGGCATTTATTAATGTAACAGTACTCTAAACTGTAATTACTTAATTTTTTGTTTTTAAAAATTCATTACGCCAATATGAGAAACGGCTTAACCGATTTAAATGCAGTTTTCATTGTTGTATTTTGCCAAACTTCCCTTTAAATTTAGTGCTTGGTTTATGTCAATCAGTTCACAAATAAAATTGCATACGACAATATTGCTACAAAATTAGTGTTTTATTGAATTGGCTGAAACTTGAGCTATATAATATTATTAGATCACAACAGTAATATAGATGAGAAAATAAATAATTGTATAACACAAGCAGGTAAAGCCGCGAGCGGACCCCTAGCTTGTATTTTTAAATATTTTTTTTATATTTAGAATCTAGAGCACATTTTTAATTGGATACGACACAATTTTAACTATTTCTTTTCATATAATATCAAACATTATAATGCCCTCAGCTTTTCGTTATAACGAAAAGCTGAGGGCCTCTTCACCTATTTAAAAGTAAGCTTTAACTATTGAAATAATAAATTATTTAATTGACATACTTAAGTACACTCGAAGTTAAGCGATATTGCCACTTTATTTATACAGGAGTTACTTTTTAGCTTCACGTTGTATGCAGCCACATAATAGGGTAGGCAGGGAAAACCTAGTGTTCAAGCTTCCGAGAGGGAATCGAATCCTTAACTTTCCGTGAGCAACGCTGAGCAACGATGCCACGACGACCCACCCCCACACCACGATTTTTTTACCTGTAGTTTTTTTCCACCCGCCTGTGGCATTCCTCGCTTGGAAAACGCAATTATATATTTATTAAACTGGTTTAACCGATTGGCTCTGTATCCTAAGTCGGGTCTCTTATGGAGGTTGTCATTTCTTGGCGTGTGCATCCCAGTATCAGCTTGAACCATTGATTGCATACAACATAGAGCCGTTCGAATTAGCAGGGATCCAATAATCTGTGGAAGGCTCAATCACTTTGGCTTTGCGTAGACACGCCTTTTCTTTGTGCGTTCTCTACCGCACTTATCATGAGGAGTATTCAAGAACTCTTTGACCTGATACCTGCCACTGAATCCATCTCTATAATCTAGATATATACGATAGCACGTCTCTACTGTGTGGGTTCACAGGAACTTTCTTTCGAGCACTGCGCGACACGCGGCTGACGCTGAGCCTCAGATTCCAGGCAAAGACAACATAAGTCAAAAAGCATGTCTATTTAAATACTTTAAAGGTTTACCGCAAAGCACCTGTAGCTCCTCTGGAGTTATACGGGTGTGTGGGCGGTCGCGTTTAAAAATATGTTTGAAGAGCACTTATAGCGACTTCTAATATGATTTTTTTATTTACGTTTTTATGATTTAATGTAATAACGTATACCTATATTTTTCTATCGAGTGTAAATAGTATGAGAATCAGAGAAAACTTCTTTTTATAACACTTATCACGGTTTTAAAAGAATAAAGTAGAATGCAATTCGTAGAGGCCAGCCGTGGCGCAGCGGCACGAAGTGTGACTGTAAAATCGACTGGTTGTGAGTTTGATCCCCACTCGAGGAGGTGAAATATTTATTTAAATTTATATTTCCATTTCTCCGCTCTGGTGTCGAGGCTAAGCGCGGCGTTGAGTTCTGCCACTCAAAACGGAATGCCTCCAGAATTCGGCAGAAAGTGGGGAACAGAGTGTTTTAACACTAGGTTCCCTCTGCCTACCCTGCTGTGTGCGGGATACATACACATTCCAGAGGGATCCCGCACAAAGCAGGATAAGCAAAGGCCTACACTGCTGTGTTCGGGATATAGAGTGAAGCTGATTTTTTTTTAAATTATAAAAATATATATATCAAGCGTACTCAACTCAACACTGGTTGCAAATGTTTTTTGGTTTAAAAATGCTGCGAACAAACTTCATTAAGCGTGAAGTACGCAGAGACAGTCATTATTTTGCAGTTTCACGAGGTTTGTTTTATGTATACTGTATTTTAATTATAAGTTAATTATAACATTCAACAATACATAATTAAATTGAGATATGATTAATTTGAAGTCAGTCGTGGCGCAGTGGCACAATCGTGCAACTGTAAACGCGGCAGGTTATGGGTTTAAATCTATTCGAGAAAATGTAACGTTTCATATTTTCATTTTGTTATTCTTTCTAGTTAAAACTAGGCAGAAGCGCGGCGCTGAGTTCCACTGGTCAGCATTTTATTCCGCGAAAGCTTAGCAGAAAATAGAAAACCATATGTCGACGCAGGAACTAAGACATGAAAATATTAAATATTTTATTTCATCGAGTGGGGATCAAATCCCTGCGGTCTGGGATGTAATGTTATGTTCCCTCCAACAATTTATGGATACCAATTACCCATGTCTTAAAAACTACTTAATCGATTTTCATGAAAACTCCTCTTTTCTCCGAGCTGTTTCGTAAGTTGGAATACACCACATGTAAATTAAGAAACATTATATGACCATGACTTTTAAGTTTTACAAACATACATACATTTCCAAAATTCAGTAGGATTATCTTTGAAATTCTATATGTATCGTTATAATTAAATAATAATAAGCGATTCGTAAGCATATCTATGTAAAACTGATAACCGCTTCTATCAAAGCAGGTTTAATATACTCGTAGGTGGCACTCTCCAAGCATATTAATAAATTAATAGAAAGAGTCAATTTATATTTCCATTTCTTCGCTCTGGTATCGAGGCAAAGCGCGGTGTTGAGTTCTGCCACTCAACACGCAATGCCACCAAAATTCGGCAGAAAGTGGGGAACGGAGTGTCTTAACACTAGGTTCCCTCTGTTTACTATGCTGTGTGTGGGATACAGCGTGAAGCTGATTTCATTTGATTTTGAATATGGATATTTTTGGGACTTCCTAGTGGACATATGAGACCATTTAAATGGTTAAACCTAAAAAACACAGTGAATGTTTCTTTGAATTGAATGAATGGTAACCCGTAAAAACACAACCCTTTCTTTGGAGTCGGGTTAAAAGATTGATATTTTCGATACCACAAATGAAATATCACATCATGGAATAAAATACATTGTATTTTCGTGTCCATAATGACTAGGTGCATCGATTTTGATTTGAATAATTTATATAACAACCTAGAATTAAAAATGTGACAGTAGTTATTATATTATAGGTACGTACGTAGTAGTTACATACATGGTCTTCCTAATTTCATTATATTTAGATCATTTTTTTTGCGTTTTTCATAATATATACGAGTTACACATATTCCACATTTCTAACGACTTGAAAAGCCGACGTGGCGGAGCATTTGACTATAAACGCGACTTTTATGGGTTCGATTCCCATTTGCAGAAATGAATTATTATAATTTCATTCTGTTCCGCCACATGCAATGTCTTAAAATTTGGACAGTGAGTGGGTCACGAAGTATCTTCACAATGGTTGGGTCAAACGTTATTTGAGCATTAAGAATTTGTCATGTGTGTCATAAACAATTTTTCAGTTATTTCCATTTGACTATACGGATTAAGCGCCTATAAAAGCTAGTAATGCATAATAGAGAAAGGATAGAGTAGAGCATAAGAAATATCTTAATACTAAATTCACTTTATTTACTTTATTATAAATAGCGGAATAGCGAATATTGTAAATAGCGGAAAAATATATTAAAAAAATAATAATAATTATATATTAAAAAGTTTAAAAAAACGGCAAAGCGTAGGTATAAACCTTCGAAAACCCTATTTTGTGGCCTCGAAAAAAATTTTTCAAGTACTATTCTAATAATGAAGTACCTTGACACACATTAGCTAAAACGCTGAGAGCTACGGATGGGGCAATGTCAATGGGCCAGAAATTAACTTGAATAGCAATTTTTTAATGAAGACGCCGTCGCGTCGTGGCACTTCTATGTCGGAATGTGTAAAGGGGCACAAGGGTGTGACTGAAACGCGACGGCTGTGGGTTTGATCTCCATTGGGGGTAATATATTATTATTTCTTAATATTTTCATTTCTTCGCTCTGGCACCGAGGCAAAAACCCGGCGCTGAGTTGCGTCACTCACTAGGTACACAAAGTGGGAAATGGAGTTTCTTAAAATTTGGTTCCCTTTGTCTACCGTGCTATGCAGGATATTGCGTGAAGCTGATCTATACATATAATAAAACTGAAACTCATTCCTGACCGTACCTCCATGGTACACATATATTGGAAAATCTATTATTAGGGCCATTTCTGAATCTTATTTATTACTTCTTGATGATAATGTTAACTTAATTTGTTTGTTAAGTTATTTTGTCACAGTTTAAGTGCAAATGTATCTGCTAAAGTATTGCTTCCACACTGTTCATAAATAAATGACTGAAATTGATTCTCATCAAATAACCTACAAAATACTTAATGTCCCGAACGATCGTGTTTGTTGTGTGTTTTTCCAGTCTCGCCAGTCCCGCGGATCCTGCAACTGTAATCCCGCAACACGCGCGACGAGAAAATGAATCGAGATAAAACAATACTCATTTCGGTTATGCCGCGATTGGAAGCCCTACTTTGAAAATAACTCTTAAGACTCTGCCACTAAAAAATATAAACCTAAAAATACTAGCGACACTTGTTTATTGTCTTAATAAGCATATAAAAGTTTTCAGATAATAACTTCCCTAGTAAACCGATTATTTTAAACTTTTTACATCTATAGTAACTTACTCATCTCTTTCATGTCTGTATCCAAAGGGCTCTCCTAAAATACCAAAAAAAAAATTAAATGAAATGAAAAAGTTATATAAATACTTACAGCTTTCCATTTGCAGCTTACATTCTTGAGTGTCGTGGGGGTAGATGAGGAAGTTCATAGCGCAGCTGAGCTTCAACGTGAGCTTGACCATGTATAGAATGGTTTTGTCCTTGTACAACCACACGTAGTGGTTGGGTATTGTCATAGTTTGAAACGTCACTGATTTGGCATTCTTGAAGAAGGAGTCTGGTCTCCACATATGCTTCAGCCAATCCACTTCTAAAAGTCTGTTAGGGAAAAAAAATGTTTTTTGTAATGTTTAAATTCAATAAATTCTGCACATTGCAGAGAGAATCTCGTAATTTAGTTTTAAGACACTTTGTTTTCATTAGGACATACAGAATGCAAAGGACCCGATAAGCATGGGAAAGCTGCACTGGCTTGTAAAAAATTGTTTTCTCTATGATTGTATCGCTTTTTCTCTGAAAATATAGCGACAAATCAATTTTATTGTCTCTAGCCCTTTCAGCAAGGGAGTTGTGGGGACAATGCTAACATCCCTTAACGATAAAGTTTACTTTCTTGATATCTATTGAACTTTATGAAATTTAAACTCAACGTGGCTTAATATAAATTCATTAATATATATTTTTTCGAGATTTTTGGGCAAAAAATTGTAGAAAATGATAAGTTTATTATTTGAGGGTGCTTTTATGTACCATCCCGTGTATTGACACCTGCCAAAATTATATATATATATTAAATACAAATTAGTTAGCTATCTATACAACAAGTTAGAAAAAAATCTAAGTAGTGTAACATATATGTATGTATCATATACATGAGATCACACACGAAGCACCAACTTTTAAATAAAATAAAGAATCGTCAAAATCGGAGTCCCAAGGTAACAAACATAAAAAAAATACAGTCGAATTGATAACCACCTTTTCTTACAGATGTCGGTTAAAAAATAAAAGACTAAAATTGTATTTATATCAAGCACAACATTTCTTAAAGCAAATAACCAAATTAAATATCAAAATAACAATTCATCTGATTCTTCTTGATTAAACCATTTATTAGATAGATCACATTTGATTTGATTTGATAAAGCTTAGAGGTGAAAGTCAATTTTGTTACGAAAAGCTTTATTTTTTAGTGCACACATGTCTTGGTATATATCTATAAAATTTTAGTTTCACGCTGTATCACGTACATAGCAGGGTAGGCAGAGGGAATCTGGGAACATAGTGTTAAGACACTTCGTTCTCATTAAGGCATTTTTGTTCCCCATTTTATGTTGAATTCTAGAAGTAAAATTTAATTTAAACACTTTATTTTTTATAGCAATCACAATACCTGTATTCAGTGGTCATATTTTCAGGTAGTCTTAGGCGGAAATCTTTCCAGGTTTGAGCAAAAAATATATCAGCGGCGTAAGTCTGTAAATACAAGTAAAATAATATTTAACACGATGATTATTATAATTATATAATAATTATTATGAATTGTAATTAATTCCGGCAATAAAAGGATATATAATATTATGTACTATTGTTTTTATATTTTTTCCGCAGAGTAGGGAGATTAAGAGCCTAGAGTTAAGACACTCCATTCACATTAAGATACTTCCATTTCCCACTTTTCAGCCGAATTCTCAAGACATTGCCTGTTGAGTGGCGGAAGTGAACACCGATATTTGTTGCCAGAGCAAGAAAATTAAAATATAAAATATTTCATTCTTCCTAGTGGGAATCGTACCCACAACTGTCGCGCTAACAGACGCTTGCGCTCCTGCGCCACGATGTGACGAACTCGTCCTATTCTCTTTATCGGGTAACTGATTCCCCAACGCTTTTAAAAATATATTTAATGAATATTAGTTTGGCTGGAAGAAGTGGTTGTAGAAGAATAATAACGTAAACACGTTATTGACATTACATTATATTCGTAATGTGTAGTAGTATCTACAAAAATACTACTAAGCGATGCCGAGAAAGCGATATAATGACACCGAGTTGATGATAGAACGAAAGAAAGGGATATGTCTGGTTCTATTTTACGTAATTCAACATCGCCGCCATTCCCTACGACTCGATTTCGTGAATGAGGCGTGTGCGGCGTTATCAGCTTTGACATGTTATGGCTGTGTGCGTCATTCTTGAAAAATAGCGTTTTATTTTACAACTATAATTTTATTAGTTACTAGTGGGCGCGCGCAGCTTCGCCCGCTTATTTGCACCCTTAGGGGTGAATTCTAAAAAAACGCCGCCGTCGCCTTGATTACAATATGAAGAGAGTACCTTTGTGCCTTGCCCTTATTTCTCGTAGGGCGTAAGCGACGTCCATGGAGCTGCTATGGGTACACAATAGGCTTTGGCTAATGCTTAGTATTTGGGATGAACAGTACAGCCATATTCAATAAATTCTCCCGGTCAATGTTACTACATTGCGAATTTTCTTTTTTCTTTTCTCGCGAATTGTGAATTTTCGCGGGTTACGTATATTCGAATTTCAATTTTTTTGTGGCGTTATGTAGGTATTCATGTCTCTCACTTATGCCAACAAGTTCGACCACTTCAAAAGTTCAATTAATTGTTAACAACTGTTTTGCTTGCACGTGTTTGGCTCGTCTTCGATTTTTACGTATTCAAAAAAATGTTTACGTACACACAGTCCTAAGGGTAGAACGTTTTTGCTAAGAAATCAGCGGACTGAGCTGGTGACAGTGTTTCACCTGTCGTACATCTTAGCAGCACATCCTCCTGTCTTTTCGACGTTTCTTGATTGACTCTGTTGACGCAATCCCAGACGCTTTCGCGGTCTTAAGACGTACAAAACTCTTTCCAGATTTGCGTGGCTGCCTCCGAATGTTGACTGTAGCATACAAAGAAGCTACTTTGGACCGAAGCAACGGGTACAAAATTCACAGCTTGATGATTTTTTCAACTTAAATCTGTGCAGGTACTCTGCTATACCTCCATGACCCGTCAACATTTGCACCCTTAAAGGAGTAAGATCTGCCGTCCTTACTATTTTTACGTGTGATAAGCGGATTTTCTCATAATCGCGGATATTACTTGTAAGTACTGAGCTTTTTGCCAGTTCATCGGCACGTTAATTCTCTACAGGTACTGTACACTCACTCTCTCTACACGTGTGCCCTTAACCGGAACTGTCTACCTTCTCTCCCTTTTGCTGTGATCTTCTTTACATTCGTCCGTATAGCTTTTGCTTTTTGAGTTCAGATTTCTCAGAAATTCCAGTGACGACTTAGACCATTCAAGCAAAACCGGTATTTTCGAAACTGAATTCTGAAAATTCCCGGTATTCAGGTTGTTCACCAAGGCTCAGTTCTTAGTCCGTTTTTAACTTACAACAAAAGGAAAAAAGTACAAGAGCACCATCTCGCCACTACACCATGATTTCCGACCAGATCGCGGCTGCAACAGTCATTATTGAACCCTCTAGGATGTTTATTTCTGATCTTTCTGAAGCCTTCAACCAAGCACTTGTTAGCTTGTTTATATTAAGACTGTATTAGATTGTTGATTGATTTGTGAGATCGCGATACAAGTCGTTGGTTGGAGCGTGCTACTGCAAAGCGAGCGACATGTTTAAAAAACCGTTAAGTGCGAATCGGACTCTCCTACAGACGAATTGACCCACAATCCTATAATTCAGGATTGTGGGTCAACTTCCCGTTGACCTACAATTCTGAATTGTAGGTTCCCGTAGACCTACAAGTCTACATTGAAGGTCAACGGGAAGTATAAGTTATAAAAGTTGACAAAATTAAGATTGCACTCATTTTGTACGAAATGAACTACAAATATAAGTTTCTAATTATTGTTTTCTATGAAATACTTATAATTTTTTACACGGATAACTTAGTGAAATCCAGAAAAATAAGCAAATCCAGAGTATATTACTAGTATATAAATATACTTTAAATTTTCATGAGGAACACGATGTTTCAGTTTCCATCCAAATATAAAGTTTGGTAGAAAAATTAATTTTTCAATAGGAACTCTTCAGTGAGGCAACTCAACGAGTTTGTAACTGAACGAACTACTTTGATAAATTAAAATGAGAATTTCCATGATCAACTTTTTATAAAACCGGCATTAATTAAAGAGGCAATAGGTTTACTTTTTTTAACATATTATTACTTCATATGAAAGATACTTAAGCTATTTTGCTAGTTTACTAGCTGATCTTGTTTACGATTATGAATATCGGATTGTACACGAATAATAAATATAGTACAAAAAACATTGTTAACTTTTTTATCGTGGGTATATATATGATGTGCTTTATCTTGTATGCTCTTTCAGCGTAAGCATGTCCAGTCTATGGGTCTGTCCAGTCTGTAAGATTCTTTATATAGTATAGTATTGGATGCTTCATTGTTACAACCTATGCATAAGTCTCAACCTGTAAGTTAATCATGACCATATCTAAAACCATTATGATGATACTTTAACAGAAAAATAAACTATAGATAGAGAATAATTCAAAGATTATTTTAGTTATATTCAATCTGAAAATATTATGTAAATATCCACATAAACAAATAACTAAAAACTAACAACTAACTAACTAAAAACAAATAACTAAAAAACGTCCAAATCCATGATTTTTATCACTAGCAAGGCACCCAGAGAGAAAGGGGTACTAAACATTACAGTCTCTGCATACCTTTTTCGTCTACTGTCATCAACATATTCACACATGTTCTCAGGGGAATCCTCGTGTTTTTTACGTTCCACGTTACGTTCTTCCAGTGTCATCAACACTCACCTCTCAAAGATCACAGTGTTGATGACACTGGATGTCAATCGAGGATTTACCACGCCTCTCTTGTCATTCACATACTTACCATAGAATTCTCATCGATAGAGTCCAACCCCATAACAGTGACGTGGAAATTGACAATCGTAGGTTGATCATCCTTCTTAGGGGGTCTCATCTTGTCGTACAATCGCGGGTCATCGGGCAGGAGATCTTGGAACGCTAAGAGTGTTGATCTGGGCATATTGGGCGTAATTAAAATTATATATTATAGAGTTTACAATTGTATTAAAGCGTCTAGTCTAGCCTAGTCTAGCCCGGACTATTGCTGATTCCTCTTGTACTAGCACTAGCTTATGCTACCACAAAATGCCTATCAATTATCTGTCTTTGCACAAAGCTAAATTTTCTTTTTTTCTAAAGTTTAATATTTGCAATGGATTTACGGTAAATGATTTAATTTTTTGTATGAATATACAAAAGTACACGGAGTATTAGTGTCTATGTATGTATATGTTAACTCTTAAATGCTATTACAAAAACCTGAAAGTACTTAGATTATTTTAAGATTCTATGAAAATTTGGATATCATATCATAATATATAATAAATATAGTAAATAATAATTTTAATAGCCTTTAGAAACATAACTCTTATACGAATAAACGTCCGAATTGTTTCATAAAACATGAAGTGTAATTTATAAAATAATCTACGCATTTAAGAGTTATTCTTTCATTCACACTTTTTTGTCTTTTTTTTCATCGAATCCAGAATATTCTTAACTTTAGTGCCAAAGTCTCATGACATTACTATAGTTCTATATTAACTTACCATACCATAATAAAAACGTTTATTCAAACACTCACCTACTTCTTGGCTTTGAAGGCGATTCTATTCTACAGGGTATAAAATTAAAGTTAAATAACAAGAAATAACTGGTTTTGTTTGTGTACAAGAAGTTGTGGGTTCGATTCCAGTTTCTAAGTATTCTGATTGTTTTGTATGTGTAATGTGTATTTAATTCGGGAGTAACAATATTTTTTATATTAAATCTAAAGTAAATAATATTTATTACTTAAATAATACTATCATTATATTAGTTTAATATATCTGTTAAGCAGTTAACTGTAAAAGCATTAAACGTAAAGAAAATATATACCATGATGTTAGTTCTACCACATAGAGGTTTCTGTTAGCCAAAATATTAAGAGATTTTTTTGTAATGTAACCAAAATTCTTAGCATTCAAATCCCAATGTTATCAATGATATTTTAACACAAGTTAGGTCAACAAAAGCACAACATTGCAATGGTATTAGTTCTTTTGAACAATTAGCGTAGTCATGGCGCTGGGGCAAAAATGGGTGGACTGTAAACACGAAAGATTGTAGGTTCGATTCTAGAGGAAATGGAATATTTAATATTTTAATTACTTTAGTAAAGCGCAGTGTTAAATTCCGACACTCAACACAATGCCTCCAGAATTCGGCGGAAAGTCTGAAACGGAATATTTTTACACAATTTTCCCAGGTTCCCTCTGTCTACTCTGATATATGCGGGATACAGCTAAAAAAAATAATCTAGTCAAGTGCGAGTCGAACTCGTTCACCTAGTGTTCCGTACCAATTTCAGAATCAACAGTATCAGATCAACGGGAAATATAGCTTTTAAAAGTTGGCAAACTTAAAGGAGACTTGAGACTAGTACTAAAGAAACTTAAAGGAGGAGACAAACTTTTGGGCCCAAATGTAAAGAGTTGAGATATGGTCTAAAAAATTGGTATTTTTTTTTATTTTAGAATACCAAAAAATAGCTCCACTAACAGTCTGGAAGCGGATATAAATGAGAAAAATAATTTTAGATCCTTAATCGATATAAATAATCGATTACAGTACTACAAAAATAAAATTAAAAATTAAAAATTAAATTAGCTTCACGCTTTATCCCGCACACAGCAGGGTAGGCAGAGGGAACCTAGTGTTAAGACACTCCGTTGCCCACTTTCTGCCGAATTCTGGAGGCATTGCGTGTTGAGTGGCAGAACTCAACGCCGCGCTTAACCTCGACACCAGAGCGAAGAAATGAAAATATAAATTTAAGTAAATATTTCATCTCCTCGAGTGGGAATCGAACCCACAACCAGTCGGTTTGCAGTCACACCTCCTGCCGCTGCGCCACGACCGGCCTCAAAAAAATAAAATATTAGTAAATTTTAATTAAGTCTAAATATTTTAACGTACTTATTAGTGCAAATAAAGTGCAAATAAATAAAATATCAATTAATTACTGAAAAAACAAAAAGTAATCGATTTGAATCGATTAAAATTAAACAAATTTAAAATATGTTTAATTTTAACAGATTCAAATCGATTATATATGACAGATGATGGACATTGACATTTTGTCTAATGATTTTTGAATTTTTCATTCGTTTCGATGCGCTAAAAAGCAATCAATAATGACATTAAGTTATAGTTGTTCTCAATGCGTGTGTATTTTTTTACTATTTATTTTCATTTGTACATTTCTAATATAGCGTTTGTTTGTTTGTTTTAGTGTTTGATCCAGTACATCCACCTCCATATCTATAATTCATAATATCACTCAAAATTTACTGCTTCATATCATTCGTGTTTTTTCTACTATACGTGACACTGGCAGATTATTTTGAGCCTGTCTTCGCAAAATCAA
>JAATLQ010035562.1:0-30089 GCA_013421005.1 Heliconius erato x Heliconius himera
TTTCGTAGAGGAAGGGAAGCTATTGCTATGAAATACTGCAATTGTATTGTAGGAAGACGAATGGTAGGCTGCTGTGCTCATGTTATGAATATTATATATATATAAGGTACCATACCTTAGTTGGGCTAGATACCAAAATAATTTAGTTCCACCTGCACTCTTCTTAGATGACATTTTAATAATAGATAATAGAAGAAGAATAAAATATTCATTAAAATGTGTTTTATTTATAAATAATAGACATTAATGCTTAAACAACTCAGTAATCACATATTTTATAGAAGTTGATATTCAAGAAATTGGTCTGCGAACTTAACCTCACTTTTATCAAATCTCTAATAACTCAGCTCTCAGATTGCCAAAATTTATATAGTTTTCAAGGAGGGAATGATGTACCTAAATCTATTAAATATTACCATTTTCATATCTTTACATTCTGGGCCCAAAAATGTATGGAATAGTTTCATTCTCCTTTATGCTACATTTAATATTAATATCTCTGAATCTCTAAAAGATCTTGGATTACTTACGATCACTACGAAAGGGTTCTATCTACTCGCATATTAGACGTATCACGAGCCATACTAAAATATTAAAATTTTTACTTAGATAATTTTATTTCAATATTTTATTGAGTAGAATGGGGAGCCAGTTCCCTCTGCCTACTCCGCTGTATGCGGGATATAGCGGGTTTTTACTGCAGTTTTCATTTGGTTAATTATTTCTTATTTCAGTTACAAGGCTGCAAGGTGTATCTTATTAAAGCGATAGTAATTGAAATTTATTATGTTATTTTACAATATTTCTAATTAGTTAAATAAAGTAAAATAATATAATTATGACACTCTCTTGTCGTAGACTTGACTGGCTGAACGTAATAGTTTTAGTTCTGAATTTGCATTCTGCATTGTATGTTGAGAGACATGGCAGAACCCAACGCCGCGCTTTTTTTCAACACCAGAGCAAAGAAATGAAAATAATACAAATTTTAATTTCTCGAGTGGGAATCGAATCTACAACCATTCACATTTACAGTCACACACTAATGCCCCTGCGCTATGACTGGCCTCTATTATATCAAAATCAGTCAAACAGTAAACTAAACCAACTTGAAACTTTTATAAATCTTATAATTTCACACTGAATTCAATCAGAGGAAAAATATCATTTTCGTTCATTCCGAAATATGCAAAACGAATTTGGCAATAGCTCCAGCGTGGCGGCGACGGTCCTTTACTATACTAGGAAACTTAGTTAGGGCTGAAACTAACGAAGGCTGTGACGACAGTTGATCTAAATCTGTCTGTCATTGATGGGCAACGATGTAACCTCGTGTAGTTCGTGTAATACATGCAGTGATATGTTTTTGTGTTTTTTCACAGAAAGCTTTTCTACTTTCTTTGGATCTATATGTGATAGCTGGCTTGTCTAAGATTAATCATTTATGTTACTTTGGCTTTTAAGGTAGTTGTAGGTTAGATTTTCCAATAACATACAGGGTGGAAGTGTCAGCGCCACATTAAATGAAACCACAGTTTTAACTACTCTATAAAAGCCTAATATAATTCAGAAAAAAATAAATTCCCAAAAATGAAAAAGTTTTTTTTTCAAACAAAATAAATAATAAAATTGTCATTTTAAAACAAAACGCCATTTGTAAGGATGACGCACGCACACATAAACCTATCAAAGGAACACCGCCGCACACGCCTCATTTCGAAATCAAGTCGTATGTATTGGCGATAAAGTTTAAAGTTGTTTAACCTTTAGTAGTATTTTTGTAGTAGTAAGTGTTTATGTTATTGTGATATATACGTAATCGCGTCACACGAAATACAGGTATGGATAAAAATCGTGAAATGAAAAAAAAATCCTACGTCCAAACTGTTGAGACATCTTGATTAATTTCTTTAGGTATAGGTTTGAAATATTTTACCCTATATGCTGTTTCCGTAAATGGAGCGCTGCCTCTTCCACCCTATATATGTATTTGTGATGAGCATCAAAGATTAATACTTATTATTTATTTAATTCCGCTACTTTATCTGCAATGACTCAAAGATTAGACGATAAATGTAATGAAGCGACGCCAAAATCGAAGTAAAAAATCCATAGAATCGTATAAATTATTATATTCCCGCTCTAAGGGACAAAGCGCATCGTTGAGTTACGCCACTTGTTGAGTACGCTTTGTGCCTAATGTCCTAACAATTAGACGAAAATGTGTAATCCATATATTTTATTATATGAAAAAAAGATTTTTTTTTAAAGGCTGTGCCTTATTTATTGCGTTTTTAAGTTTTTATACGTACTCGACCTGAAAAATATTAAAACACAAACATAATTATTATATTCGTATTCCACGTATTCCTCATTTGAAATATAAAAACTATTTTAAAGTGTTATTCCACGCTTAGAAAAGCTTTTTGCTTTTTTCGAAATAAAAATTAAGCCATACGTTCTCACAAAGGAATGTTGATGATGGCTCAGTGGTTTTGGCTTAGAGCGTTTTGACGGTTGCCAAGAGGCCCAGGTTTAAACCCCGCTACGTTAAAGTACTCGTATTTATATACATATTTCTAAAAAAGAATAATATAAAAACGAATCTAAAAATAAATAAAATATAAGAAATGCAAGTACCAACGTAAGGAAAAACAACAAATAAATATATTTATACCGTGAAAATTCTAATGTAACGTGATTTGAACCTGCACCCAGTAACAGTGAACTAACAACAGTGCTATAGGACTATACTAAATTAATTATTCAATTTGTTGTGCATGTAAAATTATAATTAATTTTAATATCAAAACACCACCATTGTATCAATTTAGAATTTCTATATCGGAATAAATCTAAATTCTATATCGAAATAAATCTATATTAGGTACGAGTACGTTTTACAAATTAACATTATTTTGAAATAACATAATAGATCAGTTGCGAAACGTTGGACCAACTTAATTAATACCCTGAGCGAGTACTGCATTTGAAATGTTGGGAATAATATTTCAATATTCTAAAATGCATTTGCTGTATTTGTAAGCTATTTTACAATTTCTATCGTTAGTAAATTAATTGAAGCCGTCGCGTCGTGGTGGTGGTGGTCGTGTGGCTGTAAGGGCGACGGTTGTGGGGGGTTCGATACATTGGTCACGATGTGCGGTGACTTCTTATTTTAATTGTTCTTACCTAATTTGTATACCGTACACAACAGGGTAGGAAGAGGGAACTTAGTGTTAAGTCACCCCGTTTCCGGAAAGTTTTCCGCGGAATTTTGGAGGCATTTTGCATTTTGTTGAGTGGCGTTTCTCAACGAAGCGCTTAGCCTCGACGACAGAGCAAAGAAATGAAAACATAAATTTAAATAAATATTTCATTTCTTCAAGTGTGAGTCGAACCCGCAACCAGTCGTTTTTACAGTCATACTTTATGCCCCTGCGCCTTGACTGACCTCCATGTTATAAAACTTAAAATCAAATATAAAAATTAAATCTTTTTATACCCATAGGATAGAAGATCTTTACATACTTATTTAGAAAACGTATAAAAATTTGAACGTAGCGGGGCTCGAACCCGCGCCTCCTGGAAGCCGACCAGGACCGGGACAGGGACCGGGACCGAGACCGTATACGTTTTCTAAATAAGTATTTTTCTTTCCTAAGTGTGGTATAACACTTTGAAAATGTTTAAAGATCTTTACATTTTTTATTTAGCTTCACGCTGCATCTCGCATCTTCACTTCCTTACCCACTTTCCGCCGATTTTTTTACATATTTTGTTTACAGAGCGAAGAAATAAATATAACTCACTCCCATGAGCGGGAATCAAACCCACATTTTCAGATCAGTTTACAGTATCCAATACGCCGCTGCGCTACAACGGTTCCGAAAAACAAATTAGTCTCAATATTCTCATAAAACACAAAAAAACATATTTCAATAGTTATAGATGTTTTATTATATTTATAGAGAAGAAAAGTCATTGTTAGAAGAAATATAACGTTTCGATATTGGAATAGATACAAAAGCGAATATTGGAGTCGGAGGCGGCCAACGATCAATTGAACGTTCGTCACGTCTCGCATTGACTCTGGCCGCCGATATACTTACGAGAAGATGGTAAGCCTTAATAGATAAATATTTGTTTTTTTTATTAGCTTCACGCTGTATCCCGCAAACAGCAGGTTAGGCAAATGTAACATAGTACAGTGTATTATAGGCACTTGGTTCCCTACTAAAGTAGGGAACCGAGTGCATATAATATACGCAGAATTTTTCAGAAATTGAGTGTCGGAACTCAACGTTGAACCGATTTTGATCAAACTTTACAGTAATATATATGAGTATGTACATAACTATATCTTATCAGCTTCACGCTGTATCCCGCATACAGCAGGGTAGGCAGAGGGAACCTTGTGTTAAGCTTTCTAGAGGCATTGCGTGTTGAGTGGCAGAACTCAACGCCGCGCTTTGTCATAAGATCAGAGCGAAGAAACGGAAAAATAAATTTAAATAAATATTTCATTTCCTCGAGTGAGTATCGAACCCACAACCGGTAGCTTTTACAGTCACATTTTGTACCTCTGCGCCATGACTGGCCTCAAATATCTTATAAAAAATATATTAGAAATAATTTATGCCAGTCAACCGCATTGTGAATTTATTTTGAATCTATACCAGCACGAATCATGTAAGTTGGATTTTTACTCAGAGATTTTTTTATCTATCGAACATATATATTACCTACGAATATTCTCTAAAAGAAACAAATTATGGAGAAGGGAGTGACATTACACTAAGTCTTTCTTGTTAAGTCACACAATACAAAAAAAACATTTAGGCCTCTAGTACTCTACACAACAAAACAAATTAAAAAAGAAACTTAAAAAAAAGCAACATTAGAAAACTTCATATAAACGATTGTCCAAATAAAGAAAAGTGGTTTACTTTCCATATCCATCGTAGGATGCTAGTCTTTGAATATATTATACGGCGGTAGTAATGCGTTCAATTACGTGTCCGACAAGACTGTAATTAGACAGGAGACTGATGTGATATCTATTGAATATTCTATTTCTAGTATATTATTTCCTTGGGTTACACCGTGTTATTGTTATTATAGAAACTTGATATATCTCTTTGTATTGGATGAAGAAAATCGTTGTTGATTTGAATTTAGTATTTTGTTTCGAAATTATTCTGTCAAGTGTGAGTCGGATTATGAGGTCGAGGGCTCCGTACCAATTTCAGGATTGTACGTCAAGGGAAAGTATAACTTATACTATTTAAATTGACAAACTTAAGTTGGCGGCCGCATTCATTTTGTATGAAATTAAGTAGAAATATTAGATGTAATATTTTTTTTCTATGAAATATTTATAAATTATCAATTTTTGGATTTTTTTCTTTATTTTATTGCAGCATGTTCATGGGAAATATAAGTAAGCGAATAGTAATACGAAATACAGCAAAACAACATTGCATAAATTCTAGTATCTTTTGATGGCGTTGACTTAAAAGCTTATTTTTATTAATTCTCCATGAGACTAAGCCGAAACATTTGATATTCATTTCAGCATGATACCTCAACACAATCTAGAGAGTGGTCTTGACACACGGAAAGATGGACAACAACTGGATCCTATAAGTATTAGTTTTTTTTTCTTTTTGATACGTACGTACGTACTTTTACTAGAAGTATATCTTTTGTATAATTACATACAGATAAATTATGTATTACGAATTACATATATAAACAATAACGCCTCGTTGTTCTTATTAATATCAAAATCAAGATTACAATCAAAATTTATATATAATACATAAGTCCTTAAGAAAATTGCTATTATAAAAATCCACTAGTTTTCGATAATCATTTTCATTTTTCTATTAATGGAATATAATTATTTTGCTATAAAATTATAACAGAACCACCCAAAGAAATATAACCGAACTAACAACCCAAATATAGTATTAGTAGTCATTCCAGTTAAAAAAAAAATACCTACAAACTTAATAACGTACATTTAGAAAAAAATTACTCAAACTTAATATTAACAATTAAAAAGTAAAAGAACAAATTATAACTAAAAATATTGTTCAACTCAACAGTTATTACTTTTACGAGCAAAGTGTTTGTGTTGTTTTCAGTTTTCCCGATTACAAAACTTAAGACCACTCATAATAAAGTTAAGCACGTGCTCATTTCTAGAACACGAACACTGAACAAATAAAAGTTTAACAGTTAACACAAGACTGCTTAGAAAGACATTTAAAAAAAATCTTTTATACAAAAAACTGGTTAAGTGTGAGACGGATTTGTGATGTACTGAGGCTTTCGTACCATTTTGAGGATTGTAGTTTGCTTATGCCCAAGCGCTCGCTTTTATATTAAGTGAAGTAAAATGTAAGTTTAAATTATTATTTTCAATGAAATATCTATAAATTTTCAGTTTTCGGATTTTTTCTTTATTTTTATTGCAAGTTCTCTTGGTGCCAAATTCATAACGGGAAGTACCCTCATAGGTTTTGATTGCGCGAAGAATTGCATACAAAATGCAGCAAAATTGATGCTAAAATGTTCGTATCTTTTGATTGAGCTGGCTCAATGAAACTTCTAGTTAGATTTTTTTCTATGCTTCAAGGAACCATAGACTCGAGTATTTGATATTCATTTCAGTTTGAAACCTCCACACGAAATCTAGAGAAATGGTCTTGACAGACGAGGTAAGAACAAACGGACAACAAAATGATAATAATATGAAACTAGTACACCCATAATTTTTGTTGTGTAATAAGCTGTAGGGGTTCCGTTTTTACCTTTTGATTTACGGAACCCTCAAAGCCTATAGTTATATAATACATCAAAAAATATGGCTGAACTAGTTGCATATTATTTCGCAACCACTATAGAAATTTATTACCGTTATTATTAAAAGTTAAATGTATTGTTTGATCGAACACGGTAATGCCAGGAACTAATTGTAAATGTACAAAAATGCTTACTTGTATAGATGTTTTTAATTTTCTATTTGAATATCAATACACCACGTCCAATATACTGAAGATGATTTATATAGATAAATTATAAGTTTTTAAATACATAATTTAAAATCTTTAAGGCTAGAAGGGAACCTGCTTATTAAAAAAGAAGAGGAGGATTCAACGTACTGTTAAAATTTATTATGCGGGCTAATTTATTATTTCAAAACATAAGGCAGAAAGCAAAGTACATTGTCTTTGCCTAACGAAACTAAGACTTCTTGATACTTCTAGATATAGTGACAATTATATAATAGAATATAATACACGTTATCCACACTTTTACTTTTGTTAAGTTAAAATAGCAATTTTATAATATATATTTAATAATTATTATAATGAGACAAAAAATATATAAAGCGTAGACATGAAAAATGTTCCACTCAAACATTCAAAAACGAAAAAGAAATATACGAATCGTTTTCAATTTATAAAATATAAAAATAAAAATAGTACACAACGCCATTCGTCAAATAATACTCAGGAAACAACTTATATAAAAACATACGCAAATAAAAAAAATATAATGTAGGTCACCCTCTTGAAATAACTATGTATTTTTAGCCGTGTGATCCCGGCCTAGAATAGGATCATCCTGGTACTGGTGGTGTCGTAAGAGGCGACTAAAGTACGTGTGGTAGAGTCACGTCGCCAGCAATGGCAACACGCATGGGCAGACTCGACCGGATCATTACCACCCCCGCCATTTAAAATCGGCGTGAAGTAGTGGCTTTATACCACTGCGTTCCGCATCAGGTAATGCCGGGCTCCGGCGCCCAACCCACCTTAAAGGCAGGCAACGCACCTGCAGCTCCTCTGGAGTTGCACGGGGTCGTGGGCGGCGGTAATCACTAACCATCAGGTGACCCGAACGCTCGTTTGCCTTGTCCTTTTCCATAAAAAAAAGTAAGTCCCACGGATCATCATCAGATCCTCGACATCGTCCCACATGTGGAGGTTATTTATAGATCTCATCCCATATGCTGACGCTATTTAGGATGATGTTTTACGTCCTTTAAACCAAATTTAAAATGTTTCCGCAAATTTTTGACACATTGATTCTAATTTTCTGAGACAATATATGTTTAGTGGCGGAATTCAACGCCGTGTTTTATCGTGTCGTGTCGTATGTTTGTTGTTACCAGAGCGAGGAAATGTAAATATAACATCCCCCCAAGGGGGAAATAAATCCACATCCACACCTACATCTCCTGTGTAGTCCAAACAAATCTGAATACTTTCTGGTACGGACCAGAAAATAAACAAAACAATCTTCATATAACATATTTTATATGAAAATAAATAAATAAGTAAATGAAAACGTATCTCTGTGAAATGAGATTCGGTAAAAAAAATACAAACTTCACAGATTTATGTGCGGAGTGAAGTTGTGCCCTCTTCAAAAGGAGCCTCCATCGCGTAAACTAAAGTTAATAGTTAGCGCAACTTGCCCATTCCTGTGAAGGCAGTCGCGCGTGAGACAAGAGGATCCTTGTATCTTTTTCGTTTTTTTATTTTAAACTTCAATTATTTTCTTTTTACATCAAAATTTTTAAAAAATTGAGCAGGTCGTGGTGACCTAGTGAATCTGACTGTAATAGAGATGGTTGCAGGTTCATTTCCCTCGTTTTATAAAAAAAGGCACTTCGTAGTGCTCAGACCTCAACACGCAATGTCTCGATTCCGAAAATAAAGTAGAGCAGGAGTGTCTCGACAGCGAGTTCTCTATCTACACTGCTACATAAAACTGAAAGCATCCTAATATTTTTATCATCATCTTTTGCCGGATTCCTTTCTATTTTTACATCAATTATCTTTTAATTATAGATAAAAAATATAATTATTACTATAAATAAATAATCTAGAAGTAATTTTCAAGCGGTTCAGATCTCGTTTGATTCAAAGAAGCGTCGTTAGGAGTACACCTTTCCATATCATGTAAACCACTTGCAAATGTATTCAAAGTGAGTGCTTCCCGTACAGTGTTACTCGAATTATATTCTACAATTTCATCCATTGAAAACATTCAAAATTCGACACAATATTTATATATTTAGAGTTTATTTTCCCTTTACCAACAAAAGTCGCAAAAGATTGGTAATTAAAACCGACACCGTACAAACGGACATCATTTACATTTTATATATGCATAATTTTGTGTGTAAAATAAAGGATATGGATAAAAAATACTTATTCTCTCATTATATTACTACATTCAAGAATATCCATGTCATTTTTACGACGGTAGGGCGCATTAAGCTGTTTCGTCTATTTCGCAAAATAGCTTGTGAGTACCTTACAAACCTTTATACTTTATTTAAGATATACCTTATAGGCCTTAGAGGCCATCGTGGTGAAAGGGCAATAGAGTACGACTGTAAACGCGGCGGCTGTGGGTTCGAGTCTCACTCGGGGAATAAATTCTATAAGGTAACAAGACATATTGTAACATGCTTGTTCCACTGCGCCAGGGTGACCTCAATATTAATAGAATTAAAAAATTAATTCATCAACTTCACACTGTATCCCGCATACAGTAGGGTTGGCAGAGGGAGCTTAGTGTTAAGACACTCCATTCCCCATTTCGAAGAAAATGAAAATGTAAATAAACATTTCAAACTGCCGCGTGGAGATCGAATTCACAACCGTCACGTTACAGTCACACCCTTGTGCTACGCCACGATGGCCTCATACTAATATAATATAGAAAAACAATTAAATAAATAAAAAAAAACAAAAAAAATATAAGAATATATAAATGCGTAAGGTATTTAGTATAATCACAAGCTTTCACACTGATAACGTGATAACACGGAGCTCACTTGCATTTCACACAGCTTTTATAAATAAACATCTTCATCCGTTTGCCGACTATTTATAGAGAGCTCTTAGCGACGACGGGAATTATTTGATTTAGGATTAATTTATTTTAGTTTAATTAAAGTACGCTACTGTATTTTTCTCAAAGTATAGCTTTAAATAAAGATAAAATTATGTTTTATTTCAGCTTTACGTTGTATCCCGAACATAGCAGGGTAGACAGAGAGAAACCAGTGTTAAGTCACTCCATTCCCCACTTTCCGCTGATTTTTCGAGGCATTGCGTGTTGAGTGGCGGAACTCAACGCCTATTTATACTAATATTATTTTTTCAGCTTCACGCTTTGTCCCCCATACAGATGGCAGAGAGAAAGTAAGTCCTTCTCTGTATTTTAAATGCAACGGTGGAAGTCAAAGCAATACCCGGGTCTCACCAGAGCCGAGAAAGAGTGGGAATTGAACCCACCCACATATATATAACTATCGACGTCTACAGTCGTCAGACACTATCCACTGCGTTACCATGGCCTCATATTTTTTTTAAAGTAACTAATTATAATTTGCTTACCTTTAATAAAAAACTTGGCAAACTACTATCTTCGAATTTTAAAAATTATAACTTATTTTATTTCATATTTTAAGAAATTCACAAATAAATTAAATAATAAAAATAAATCTTACAATTTAATTAATTACTTAGAAAGGAAATACACAATGTAAGTATTGTTATGGTATTTGGTATTTGCTATTGCATATGGAACCTGGGAACTTAGTGGTAAGACACTTCGCTTCCCACTTTCTGCCGAATTTTCCATGCATTGCGAGTTCAATAGCGGAACTCAACAACGCTTTGTCTCGTGACCAGAGCGAGAAAATGAAAACCAAATGTTTAATTCCCCTGAATGTGAATCGAACCCACGATCGTCACTTTTATAGTAACTGTCACAAGAGCCTTTACGTCACAACGGCCTCATACAAATATTAATCGACTAATTTACATCACGTCGTTAAATTTTCGTTAACAAAATAAAAACAAACTTTAAACTAGATTCTGCATAAAATATAAATTATCAATATACGAATAATTAATAATTAATAAATGTCAATATTTATTCACTATTATTATTAAATGGTCAACCATTTGTTCGTTATTAATAATTCGTATATGTAGAAACAAAATGAAATGGCGGTGTCCATTTGTTTCAGCGAAAGCAAACATTGTGTCCATTGACCTGTCTACGTGAAATTCAAACAATTTTAAACGTAAATAGCGCTGATACAATAAGTTAGTTATAAAGCCCTCGAAAAAGCTTTTTCTATTATTTTGGTAAATTAATTTAATATGTGCTACCATAATTTGGTGGAAAGTTAGGGGAACGGAGTGTCTAGCACGAGGTTCCCTCTGTCTACCCAAGAATGTGCGGGGGGATACAGCGTGAAGCTGATTAATATGTTTGTATGCACAGTGGGATGGCTCTAGCTGTAAACGTAAGAGTTGGGTGTTCGATTCCCCACTCGGTGGATTATTGTTATATGTCTTTAAAATTGGAAAGAAAATGGGAAACGGAATATCTTAACACTTGGTCTCTAACCATCTGGCAAAAAAATGTGAAGGTACTTTCCCCTTTTGTAACTTGATGGAACAGACAATTTCAGCACTCAGTTCTATTCTAAAGAAAGATAAAATGATATCGTGGCAAAGCGCAACGTTGAGTTCCGCCACAACACGCAATGTCTTCGGATTTCGGCGGAAAGAGGGGAACGGAGTGTAACACTAGGTTCCCTCGGCCTACCCTGCTGCGAGCGGGATACAGCGTGAATCTGATTTCATTCTAAAGACTAATTTTATTTATTTTCTTTTCTAGGCTACACTGTGAAAGGCAGCTTGTTAGCACTTTGGCTTGTTAGAATATTGTGCTAGCTGCAGTGAATGCAAAATACTTGTTGTGTATTTTAAAAGGCTGTGGAATATGGCAGGCGTCATCGTAGAAATTCAATAAATGAAAATTGAATTAAATTGAAGATGAATCAATTAAATTGTATTAATTTGTGAATATAATTAAAATTTAAAATTTAAAATGATGGCGCTGCTCGCTTGCGCAATAATCTCGAGCGATGTCGATATAAATGATCTTGGCAGACGGACAGACGAACAGTAGAGTCATCCAATAAAGGTTCCGTATTTACCTTGCGATACGGAACCCTAAAAAATCAACTCCATTCTGTATCCCGCACGTACCAGAGTAGGCAGAGGCAGCATAGTGTTAAGACACTCTGCTCCCACTTTCCGCCAAATTCTGAAAGCCAGTCGTGGCGCAGGGACACAAGCGTGTGACTAAATGCGACAGGTTGTAGGCTCGATTCCTACTCGAGGAAATGGAATATTTACTATTATAATTTTTTCACTCTGATATAAAGACAAAGCGCGGCGTTGAGTTCCGCCACTCAACGCGCAATGCCTCTAGAATTCGAATACAATAAAGCTTTGAAATCTTAAAACTAATGAATGAACAAGCAAACGAAATAATGAGCAACATGAACCAACAGTAAAAGTTACAATATAAAAAAACATTTTGATACGAAATTAACTAAAGGCCTTGAAAGTTACTTCTCTTTATTTACTTTTATTCAAGATATAAATCACAAACACAATGAATAAAATTAACAGATAGCTATCCAGTATATTTTATGTACATGTCTTAAGTCTGGTGAATATCTGGTGTGTATCATATATTGGGATGTTACATAAAACAGCTTAACGCTGTCTCCCGTACACAGCAGAGTAGACAAAGGGAACCTAATGTTAAGACACTCCGTTTCGCCCTTTCTGCCGAATTCCGGAGGCATTGCGTGTTGAGTGGCAAAACTCAACGCCGCGCTTTGCCTTGACACCAGAGCGAAGAAATACTTAAGTAAATATTTCATCTCTTCGAATGGGGTTCGAACCCACAACCAATCGGTTTTACAGTCAAACTTTGTGTCCCTACATATATCCTTATATGTGAGATTATAATGTCTTTCGTTCGACGGATTGGTGGTGGTCTATGGATATAATATTCTATGTTTATAACACATATTAAAAATGTACTAAAAGTAAAAAGTGACGCGAGCACAGACAAAATTAGTTAGGTTGCATTTTCCAATTTTGCTTCAAGATTCACTTTTTTCCAAAAACAAAACAAATATTCTCTTGTAGTTAGTAAACTATTGAAAATCGCTAAAAATAAATAAGTTTGAAATCGATAGGTATCGAGGTCCCCTACTCATACCCATAGTCCACCATTGATCTGTGGGCCGAGTGAAAAAGTCCATATTTGCACAAAGAAAAAGAAGAATTAATGAAAACCAAAGACAAAGCACGTAACGTCTTGTCATTTCCACGCGGAAAAATTTATTATAGTCGTAGCAGTAGTCGGGTCACAGAGTTTTTCTATTATGAAGCTAGAGTATTATATCGTCAATAAAATATTGAGTATTTGGGATTGCCTTTTTATATAATTAATAATAATGAACATTTATTTATATGAAGATCCACATAGCATAAGACCTCCATTCTACATATACAAATTTCAAGACACTTTGCGTTGATTGCCGGAACTCAACGCCACGCTTTGCCTTGTTACCAGAGCGAAAAAAAAATATATTAAATATTTTATTCCTGACGCCTGTGTGCGCCACGACGAGGGCCTAAAATTTACACACATAAATACCTACAGACAATACAAAAAGGGGCACAAAGTAAAATCCTTTAGAAATTACACAATCCACAGATCGAGAGCGATAAAAATAAACGATTTCTCTCATTTCACATGTTCATTCACGTCAGTCTATTAAAAAGGCACGTTGGTGCGCGCGCCATTTGAAACGTACTCATCTCGTGGTATTGTTCGTGCGGCGTCACAAAGGCGGTTATTTGACGTTGACGCGAACGCCGTCATCAGCTGACACGGAGAAGTGTAACCGGTGTATTGGAGGTTTTCAATTGTTTTGTTCAATATTTATTTTATAATATAAAATATGTTAACTTAGCTAGATTTAATTTCGCAATTTTAAGAATAAGGCCCAAAATAAAATCCAATTTAATTAGAATTTTAAAAATTTTGTTTTACACGAAATTTTAAATCATGAATTAGTATAGTTTCCTACAATTTTCCTTTTTTGCACAAGGCCGGCACTGACTCATTGTCACGTTCCGCCTGACCTTAGTGTGCAAGAGAGAGCGCAGGAAAAACATAATGCGGCTTGTGACGCATCTATCGATCCACTTCTACTAATTGTAATTTAATAGCACATTGTTACTTGTAATTAATCTGTTTTTTTTTATAGAAAAGACAAGGCAAATGAGCGTTTGGGTCACCTGATGGTAAGTGATCACCGCCGTCCACGACCCCGTGCAACACCAGAGTCGCCACAGGTACGTTGCCAGTCTTTAAGGTGGGTTGGGCCGGTCGAGTCTGCCCATGCGTGTTGCCATTGCTGGCGACGTGACTCTACCACACGTACTTTAGTCGCCTCTTACGACACCACCAGTACCAGGATGATCCTATTCTAGCCTGGGTTCACACGGCACTGTACAATTTAAGTTAAATAAATATTTGAATTAACGAGTACGAATAAATATAAAGTTATCAAAAAAAATCAATTAGCTCTTTCTTTGAATATGAATTAATGACAATTGAATGATAATAATTCAATTCAATTCATAAAAGTATGTAATTTTTTATAAATTATTTCTTATAACGTTATCAAGTAAAATTATAACTCGTGAACCGACTATAATTTGTTTTTTTTTCTGTTAATTATATTAGTAAAAAATAATTAATGATTAAATTATAAATATTATTATGTAAATTCATTAAAAAATTAAATCATTGACAAACTTAAGAAACTGTTAATCGACATTAAATAATAAGAAAATAATTACAAAAAAAAATCTTAGAATATTATATCAATCAAATCAAATTAAATTTTTATATGAGGTTTCAAAACATTAATGAGAAAAATTGACCAAAATAAAAATATAAGTTATTCAGACGGCATTAGGTTTAGTATTTATCAAAACCAGGAAACTGTTTATCACCTCTGGAAAGCGGATCGTAAATCGATGCTCTTATCATTGTAACAGCGTCGGTAAGACAAATGGTCTGCAATGAAATATCGCAATTTTGGCCTTCAAATATTGCAATAAATAAAATATACTAATGCTAATTTTTAGAAATAATTTTAATTACCACTTCATTCGAGTTTATATTTAGAAAATAAAAAAAAAATTAAGCGGTACATGGGGAACAGAGTCTATTAATACCAGGTTCCTTCTTGCTTCCCTGCATCAGGCGAACAAAAAAATATGACGGATGCCCCAAAGATGAATTTGAACCAGCAGCGACATACGAATACTTAAACACACACTTTACTACATACATTTCAATTTATGCATAAATTTATTTTTAGATAAAACACAAACTAATAAATTTACCAAGCCCCGTTTCAAAATCTAATAGCTAAACATAAATGGCCGTATAGTTTTTTTTATTTGAAGTGATAAATGGAACATATTCGATATCATATAAACCCACAAAAAGATTGAAAAGTATAAAATATAACCGTATTATTTGATCGCGCTATATATCAAGAGAATGGGACAGATCGAAAAAACAAAGTCCGCCCAAATATCCAATGGAAAATCAATCTATCAAATTCAATATAAAAATGTCGGGTAAAGTTAATATCGTTTTATGTTTTCAAAAGGGATTTTCTGTCTATAGTTCTTTGAGAGGATTGTGTGACAATATCTTAGGTCTATTCTTATCTAATATCGGATTTAGGATGTACCTGAGGTAGTAGCTTCAAATCTAGCATCATATATGTAAAGAAATCAAACACCACGAGGCTTTTACAGAACTTATATTTCTTCAAAAGTAAAATACTATTAAGCTTGTACAATGTCTATCTTAAATTCTAATACAATACGTTATTCTAGAGAACCTCTTTCTTCTTCCGCTACAAGTCTAAAAGTATATCTCGAATTTTCCGAAAACATCAAGCGTCATTTTAGTAGTGTCCTCTGGTGATAGGTCTAAAATAAAATAAATAAATCAGCTTCACGCTGTATACTGCACACAGCAGGGTAGGCAGAGGGACCTAGTGTTAAGACACTCCATTCCCCACTTTCTGCCGAATTCTGGAGGCATTGCGTGTTGAGTGACAGAACTCAACACCGCGCTTGTCCTCGTCACCAGAGCGAAGAAATGGAAATATAAATTTAAGTAAATATTTCAAGCGATAGTTCTATATTTTACTTATTTTAAAAACATATTTTTATTAAACAAATGGGTTGATTTACATTTTTATAATATATAATTGCGAATATTAAAACTACATACGCAAATACATACACATATACAAAATAAATACATACATAGAGCATACTAAAATAATACAGAAATGCATACATACTAACATAGGTATTATGTGACCGTATTACTAATATTGTTTTAAGTAATATTGTTTACGCCTACGCTTAAAAATTCGGTAAATACTGACGGAGATCGTCTAACTTCACCTGGTAGCGCATTCATTGTTTGGACAGTGAGAGTCTCCATAGCATTTAGTGTGACATAAGGGAACTTCTAAGAGATTGTTGTTGTGGAAACTAAAGTGTTGGGAGTGGAGGGTATTCCGTTCTTTGAGGTACGAAGGAGTGACAGGACGGTAAAGATTTGTGGAAAGTGAGAGTGAGAGAGTGTAATTGTCATCAGTCTTTTACAGTGCCATGCCATTTAAGTTTAGTACGGTATTGTGTTACGTGATCAAACTTTCGCAATCCAAAGATAAATCGGATTACGACTACTTATTAGTACATTTAATTTTATTGTTATTTTAATAAAGTATTTACAAATAAACATTTATATTATTTTTTGAAATTCAAATACAAACATAAACATTTATATTGGCTTTTAAATATTTGCAATAATTTTTTTTTATATATATTTTAATCTAAATAAATTAGATTTCCGAACGAAAACTATTTGACATGTTTTTAATAAATAAAAAACGTATAAAACGTCAACTTCAAAAATCAGCTGTTCTTCATTTATAAATAAATAATAGTTGAACTACAACAAAGCTTTATTTTAAAGCGTTATTTATGTACAAATTATTTAATTCAGGTAATGACATGTGTTATAATTAATTTAAATAATGTTTATAATTCATTTATATATTTTTACAACTTACTTGAAATTATTTCATTATTTAGGTATAATTCTGAGCTTTAGATCAATGAGTACATCAGGGGTTATAGCAAACTCTATTAGGAGCAAATTGCAAAATATCTTGCAAACGAAGCATCTGGAGATTATAAATGAATCTTATATGCACAATGTTCCGAAAGATGCCGAGACGCACTTTAAAGTAGTAGTAGTGTCCGACAAGTTCGACGGCTTAGCATTAATAAAGGTAGGTTATTGAGTATTTTTGGCAAACCTGTTAGTATATTCTCTATTTCTTACATTGTACATATTGAAAAGTAATATTTATAATTACAGCTTCACTTTGACAGTTCTTCTTAAATACTTTGATTATTTATTTAATGTACATTTGTACATATTACAAAACATGATATTATGCAAAGATATATAAATAAAAGTCCAGTGAGAAACTTAATAAAATATTAAAATAACTCAATACGAAACTCAATAAGAAATTTTAAACAGCCATACTTAATCTAATTGATTTATTTAACTGACATTCTGCATCCCCAAATATCCATTGATACCAAAAATTGAGCTAAAATGTTGGTTAACAAATAAAAATTGCAGCTGGTGCAATATTGCCGAACCCAACATTTCACGCTTATATAAACAGCACAGATTTTACTATGGTGTGTATCATGTATGTTAGACTCAAAAGAGAGAAAATATCTTCAAATAAATTTACTTGATTGCCACACAGGTACAAAAGTACTTGGTCTCTTGTGATTTGGTTTCCGGTAGGAATTATAGATGGGTGATATTTACTACAATTTAAGATATTACCATAAATTACCTGAAAGTCTATTGAATATTAACTTAATTTTAATATATAATTGTAGCTTTAATTAATTTTCTTAATTATATTTGCAGAGACATCGACTTGTCAATGATATATTAAAAGAAGAATTACAGAATGGTGTACATGCACTGTCTATAGTAGCTAAAACACCTCAGCAGTGGGAGTCCAGTGACAAAGTTGTTGAAAGTAGTCCAAACTGTAGAGGTGGGTTTGGTAAATAAATACATTCTAAATGATATTGTAAAATATAATTACTTGTTACAATTAATCTTTAAATCAAAACTGGGAAGTTTTATTGTGTCCCCTTCATGTTATCCTAACTTTTACCCATAGCTATGCTTACATTGATAACTTTAAATGACTGCCATTAATGTTGTTTACTTTTTTAATAATGAAATTCAAATTAGAAAATTGATAAATGTAATTGATCTGACTTGTGCATCTTTTTTTAAGGATTTGATTCTATGCCATTACATATACTTTAAAAATATATAAAATAAGTTCAATCATTGGTTAAACAGTTTCTGGATGAATGTGTAACAATGTTGTAAGTCACCATTCTCACTTTCAATTTAAAATTCAAAACATTGTGAGATAGCGAAATTTAACACCTTTTTAAATTGTTGTAAATTTAAAAAATCCCCCTTAAGACAATCAAACACAGAACCAATTACAATCAGAGTCAGAAATTGCCTTAATAGATATGGCTTTGAAAAATTTATATGAAATTAAAAAAAAGTGAAACAAGTATTTTAGTTACCATTATTCTTTATTACATAATATACTAATTTTACAATAAAAAACATTGTAACTTACATTTTCTAAAATCCTCATCAAGTTCTGACATTCATTTAATACTTTGTTGTCTTACAATTAATAGCTCAATACTGAGTTTATACTATAATATTTTTTTATACTATATTTAAAATTTTGGACAAATATTTATTTTGATTGTGTTTGTATTAATAAGTTCAAATAAGTTCAACATTTGCATTTACAATATTAGAAAATCATTTCATCATCTCACTATTCTTATGTACAGCTTAATGAAAAGCCATTTCTTTAATATCTAAATGTAAAGTATATATGTATATATTTTACTGTACAATACAAAGTTTACTTACAGTATTATTAATTTAATACTATTTTTTCTTTTTTTATCCAATTAACATGTAATATAGCGAATAGCCTTCCACAATAACTGGGCTAATACAAAAAGATTTTTTAATTCAAACCATTAGTTTCTGATACAAACAAACACATCTGCTTAATAATATTATTGTAGATTAATTTAGTCCCTAATAAACTCTTTATATTTTTTTCATATTCCAATCACTTGACAGACCGAAATTGACACCAGCCAGATCAATTTAAAAAAATAAACTCTCACTTTAAACTTTAATTTTTTTAATTACTTTTAATGTTTAGTCCGAATGATTTAAACACCGCACAAACGGTGTTAGTTGTATCAGAGGTTGAACGTGTCCAAACGCAGTTTGCCTTCATTCTCAGTGAGAAATAGCAAATCGGCCATTGTCTGTTCACATATCGCTTCTTCCGCTTTTTCTGACATCTGAAAAAAAAAACATTTGTTTATTTATCAATATATCAAAAATTAGTTTGAAAATTAGACTAGAATTCGGTTGGTAGGTTAAGTTTTGCTCTGTCTGCAGAACTCTGCTCTACGTGTGACTATATAGCGTGAATTCACGAAAAAAGATTCAATATTTTTACCTACAGCCCAAAGTATCCTGTGTTTTGTGGTCTATTCAAACGAGTTGAGTTATCATATCCTGAATTCTTTAGGTTCCCGTTACGTATCACCCAATTTTCAAGACATTGCTTGTTGAGTGGTGTGACTCACGCCCGCCATGTTGTTCACCAAAGCGAGGAAATGAAAATAAATTATTTTTCTGATTGGGAATCGAACCCACAACAGTCTCGTTTATAGTCTGACGCCGTTGCACCTTATTTTAATTAACAAGCATAAAAACGTTATATTCCTCGATCAACTTCAATGAAGTGTGGACAGACTTGGGACGGTTTCTGCAAGGCGTGGGTTCGAATCCTGCTCCGTCCAAATTTTAATATGTTTTAGATACAATTGATGAACTTAAACAACACAACAAAATTATGTGGATGCAATTCCCAATAAAGAAGACTTGATGTAATTTTTTTGTTACATTTTTTCCCTTGGCTCTGCTTTTAGTGACACTCAAAACAAACACAAAGCTTTACATTAAAAAAACACAAAAAAAAACCCTTACCGGCCTATAACTACCATCAGTAGATGGTGGAAACTTGAAATTTGGTCCAAAATTAACACTAACAGTCACATTCTTGTGTAAAGAGACAGTTGGATAATAGCACCCTTGGTAAATATCTACGAACGCTTCGCCTTGACATTCGCCATTTTTGAAATAGTATATTTTACTTCCGGGGAGTGGTTTGAGATTGTTCAGAGATTCCTGTATGTTGTCCTTGTCTTCGTAGTAGAGGTGACTCTTGAATTTGACTAGCGGCTGTAAACAAAAAAAAATTATAATATTTTAATGTGATTTTGATACTACAAAAGTTATTGTTTATTACAAGTAGAAAATTTTAAATACATATATAATGTGTTTTATAATTATCCTTGGATATTAGGGTGAACAGTAAAACTATAACTAGAATTGAGTTACTCTGAAAAGAGATTTATTACATAAATATATGTTCACACTTTTACAAACATTATTTACATTTATCAATCATAAACTCACCTGAAAAGAGAAACAACATTTAAAGCTATTGTTTCAACAGTTCGTATTAATTAAATTAAATAATAAAATATATTATTCTTTCTTGTTTTTAAGAGACGTCAATGTCATAGCTGAACGAAGTATTTACTCACTTCGTTTACACATATAATACGTGCTTATTTACCGATTGTATAAACGTTATGTTTTACCTTTTCTACATAGTGTCAAGACACTTCGTGTTTTACAGACATTATGTTGAGGTTTTGTGCTATATATTATACCAAAACAAAGAAATAGCTGTACAATATAACGCTTTTCCCCAAATGATTCGTACAACTGTGGCGTATACGATCAAAACTTGTCAAATTTCTCCACAATAGAAAATTAAATTTCATTTTACAACAAATCTTAAATGAACCTAAGAATATGATTGATTTACTAAAATTTAACTAACAATTATGTTAATTTCTCACCCTGTCCTTATAAGTGTTTGGCGTATACTTAGTAGAGGCGCTATCGGGCAATACTATCAAGAAGCCTAGTGTATCGCCTTCTCCATATCCAAAGCTGTAGTGCTTACCCCGAGATTCGTGAAACCTTGAAAATATATTTAAATACTATAAATATATTGTATATTTTTTTAGCTTCATATTTACGTAGTGTTAAAAGACTCCGATCTCTATTAAGACACCTTTGAACCACACTTTCTGTAGAATCCTTGCTAGGATTACGTGTTGCGTGGCGGAATTAAACGCCGCCATTTGCGTGGTTACTAGAGTGAGGAAATGAAAATGTCAACTATTTTATTTCTCCCGAGCGACAATCGAAACCATTACTGTCGTATTTACTACTGCACTACGATTGTCCCAACAAATATACATATTTAAACTTATTTGGCTAGAATTTAAGATCTCACTGATATATGTTCTTGTAATAGTAACAGTTGTTCAAATGAGATAAGCGTTTAGATGCAAAATCAAGACCATGGTGTTCATTTTGCTTGTTTATTTTGCTTTTGATATTTCCTAATCGAAAATATTTTAACAAGATACTTATAGACAAAAAGAAGGCAAACAAAGTTGTCTAGCATAACACTTAAGGTTCTGGTTAGTCGTATTTACTAATACTTGTGTGATAAATGAAAAAAAATAAACGAATCAAATGATATAAACTGAACTAATACGGCACCAAGCCGACGTTACCTGGTGCCCTTGCGGCTGCGCCAGGAGTAGGCGAACTTGTCGTAGCCGAGCGGCGCCTGCAGGTTGGCGTAGCGGCGGCCCCAGCCCAGGCGCGTGGCGGCGCCCTCGGGCATCTCCTCCACCGCGGCCTCCCAGTACCAGGCGCCGCGCGACACGCCGTGCGAGGCGCGCACCATGCAGTAGCCCTTGTCGCCCGTCACGGCCAGGCGGTCCTCCGCCACCTTGAGCTGCGGCGCGCGGTCGTGCAGCGCCAGCAGCACTATACCGGGGCAGAGCGAACGGTACAGCCAGCCCGGTATTGGTTTGCCGCTCCATTCGTTGCTTTCGTCAAATTCCTGGAAGTTATATAATGTTTTAATAATGTAATGTTAATAATTCAATCTCCCAAAGACAAATGAGATACTCAAAATTAACAATATTTATTTTCTTTGTACATGTTTTTCCTTTCGTCATGTATTAAGGTAAGGAGAATAAAAACAGATAAAGACTAAGGTGATAAAATAGGCGGCAAATTAATAACATTTATTTAATACCATATTACTCTTAAACCAAGAATGTTGCAAATTGGATAACACAAAAAAAACGTATTACATTAAAAATGTAACAATAATATCAACATGGATTAGCCCTTATATCTATAACAGTTATAAACGTAACATCTTACTAACAACTTTGCTTTTTGTTTCAATATGAAATATTAAAAAAAAACCAAACACAAATACCTATTCCTTTTACATTCCAACAATAAATTATTACCTGTCTAAACGGAGCGTGGGGGTCAGGTTCAGCCAGTATATATCTATAGCCATCCTTATTAAAGGGATGTTCTGTAGGATAACCGTGGGAGGGTAGTTTCAGGGCTCCCAGATCAGACGACCTTCCCTTTTTGCCCGCTGGCGCACTAGTTTCTAGTCCCACTGCCGGGCGACGCTTCCCTTGTCGCCCTTTTACGTTTCCGCCGAGAGGGACTGAAATAAAAATTATAAATTGGTTACTTTAATATTTAAAAAAACCTTAATTAGAATGTTGTTTGGTTAAACAAGCTAATAACAGGAAGTTTCATTTGAGCACATGGGTGAATCCGCAGGTGGAAGCTGGTAAAAATATAAATCAACACAGAACCGATAAGTCATCTCACAAACACATATCCTAGATAAAAAGTTAACCTATTAGGGTATACCTTAAGTATAACAAATAAACTATCTATATAAATCATAGGCCAATCGTGCAAGTTCATTTGCTTTTATTAGGTTTTTTCGTGAAACAGTATATAATGAAGACATGGTTGATGTATATAGAAATTTTAAATTTGTCAAACCTTTGAATAAAAAAATTTTACAATATCTGTTGCTGTTATTTTTTAAAAATGCAGCCTTAAAAATATATAATTAATAGTGTTTTTAAAAATTAAAATGTTTTTTTAATACATATACTATATTCTCAACAGTTTTATAGGCACTACGCAAAGCCAAAGTTACGTAGTAAATATCATACGTCGAGATATTAAACGGTAAATAATTATATACTTTCATTCAACATACATAAATCATTTCCAGTTAAAAAATACGACACTGAAAACTAATTTTAGCTTATACAGATTAGCGGACATTTTACGAGCTAGGCAACAAATGGAGACGCACTAAATCTAGATTAAACGGATGTGCACCAGACATTTTTAAAGAATGTATATACATAATACATACACATATTATGCCTTTGATCTACTGGGCGTAAATTTCTGTAAAAAATCATGATGTTCTAGGTTCAAACTACAAATCTTAGGTTATTTTATTATTTTTAACTAGCAACTCGCTCGCGGCTTTGCTCGCTTGAACTATATAATTTAATTAATTAATTTAGTAATCTGCATTATTTTCGTTTTATATCACATACATATATTGAAAGTTTCAGTCGTTCTCTAAAATAGTATATTTTTTTTATTTATAAACCGATTGAAATAAAACACAAACTAAATGTTAATGGAAACTTGCCAATGCAAGGCAAAATACAATACTAAAAACTGCAATTAAATCAGTTAAGACGTTTCTGAGATTAGCGTGAACAAATTTAATAACGTGAACTAAACTTTTTAAGTTTCAAGTCATTGTTTTTGAGTTTATAGATTACCAAAATTGCGATTTTGATGGAATATGAGCCTCATTGTTCATATTACCCTTCTTTCAAAACATTACGTGTTGAGAGGCGAAACTCAACGCCGCTCTCTGCTACCAGAGCAGGGAAATGAAAACAATTTAAATCAACCTCCGAATGAGGATCTAAATGTCTTGAAAAAATTGAAAAGGACTCACCAAAAAGCTGTAAGGACATCTCCACAACGTTAGTATTTAAAGACGAATATCCTACTTTTTTCAAAGACAACCATACACCAAAATATCTTTAGTACATCGTTGTCTTCTATCACTTTTATTGTATGAACAATGTACTTTTCTATCATAAAGCCTCCAAACATAAAACATTTACATAATACGAGCCTTTCCGTTCATAATACAAGTTAAATCTGTGCCAAATAGCATATTACGCTTAAATGGGACATAAAAGCCAATATAGAGATATGAGAGCTAATTTTGTTATATCCAAGTAAATATTTTAAAAATCGTTTCTTAGAATATATGAGTTATTATGCTATCCTTCTGAGATGTTGTATTTGAAAGAAATGAAGAAAAGAAAGTGTAAATGGTAAGATATTAGAACAAGTGACTAAAGTGGTATATTTGGGAGGTATGTTTAGTGAAGATGGATGTGGAAAGGCGTATTGCTGCCGGTAACGGGGTTAACGGAGTCTTAGCTGCATTGATGAGACGGCGAAAAGTCAGCACAGCTGCGCGTTTGGCTGTACACAATGCAGTGTTGGTACCGACTCTGTTATTCGGCAGTGAAACGGGTATGACAGAAGAAGAGTGAAAGAAAGATTAATGCTGTGGAGATGCGATCTCTTCGTAGGATATGCGGAGTCAGCTTAGCTGATCGAATCTGCAATTAAGACATACACAGAATGGCAGGTACTAGCGAGGATATCACGGTGAGAATGAAGAAGAAAGTGCTCAGCTAGGTTGAACGAACGAGATATTAAAGAATAGCTTTCAATTGAATAAATCCTAGAGCACAGATTAGTTAACAATTATTGCCCAAAAATATATGAAATAAAAAGTTACTTAAATAAGACAAACAAGTCACGCGAAAGAAATAATGACTTCTTATTATTATATTATGAATTATTGTCATTTTTCCTGTTTACATCGTTATCGTCGTGCAAGGAGGTTGGACTTTTTCGTTTCAGAAATTGTCAATTAAGTATTATACATAAGGTTATAAAAATATATATCTAAATAATTACAAGAAAATATTGATTTCTTATTTGATTTTGTCTTAAATTAAGGCATAGATAAAAAAAGATAAGGCATAGATAAAAAGTTAATATTTTTTATGAAATATAATCAATAATCATTCTCGTCTCGTAATGCCTTTTTTCATTAACTTATATGAATATTAATTATAATAAAAAAGGACTTATATAACAGAAATAAAAAAACACTTTATAAAGGAATTTATAATTAGTAGAAAAACAGTTAATATAAACACAGTCAGCAATGTACAGTAAAGTTACAAAGTAACATGGCAAAGTACCCAATAACTATTTTACTGAGTCTTTAGATATCTCTTAAAGATAGCAAATATAATTATTATTTATATAGGTATTTACTTACGTACATTAGCATAACGTTTAAGATAGTATATTATTAGTAATCGGAAGCGGTTAACGTGTTTTAATAAAACACGATAAAAACACATATCGTCTATATGTTTCTAAACTATTTGGAAAGGGATACTATGTAATTGCAATAAGTGATATGTATGCCCTAATAACAATACTTCACACGAGTTTCCTTCCAATAAGGGTCGTTGCCTACAAGCAACTACCCCCGAGTGACCCAATTACACTGTTTTTAAAGTTATTTTCATTTAAATCTACCCTCTTTTACACGAGTTAGCTAATTATATGTATATTAATAATGTAAATACTATGTAAATAAAAAAATAAAGGTAGTGCAAAGACACTCTGTCTACACTACTATAATTAAATAGATAATTTTATGCAGCTATAAGTAGATATAGAAATGCAGTATTTAAGATAGTTTAGTTTATTTCATAACTATAAAAATATGTATTCTGTACATAAAACTTGGTTAAAATTTAAATCATGTGAGAAATTCAGATGAATAAGCCTTTATAGAGAAGATTTTCCGACGTTTTTGCCATCGTAAGGCTCTTAATGTTACCATGCCGAGCAGCGGCTAAGCGTTCTGTTCTAGCTTATACCCAATTCACTGACATGTACCCATGACGCATTTAAATATTTCTTTAGCTTCACGCTGCACCCCCACCCAGCAGCGTAGACAGGGGAACTTGGGACCCTAGCATCTCAGATCCCATTAAGACACTTCCGTTTTTCACTTTCAGCCGAATTCTGGAAGCATTGCGTGTTGACTGACGGAACTCAACGACGCATTTTGCCTCGTTAATAGTGCGAGTAAATAAAAAATATTTCCATCGTATTTAACTTCTTTTAAAAAGGTGCAGTAAACGTCATTATTGCACCAAATCAACGATACGTTCTCTAAACATATAAAATTATAAATAAAAAAACCATATATAAAATACAAATAAACAATAATAAAAATATAAAAGCATTGTTTAATATAATATACCTACATTTTATTCATATTTAGCCTTTAATTAAATATTGTGTAAACACAATAAAGATCACCGAAGTTATGAAAACTTGCGACGCTATAAATAAAGACAGATCGATGAAACAACAGTCAACTTGCTCGAATGGCGCAGGTAAATTAAAACAGTAAACTATTCTAAGTATATACATATAAGACTGTCGTGGCGCAGCGGTAAATGTCGGTTGTGGGTTCGATTTCTATTCGGGGGAGTGGATTATTTTAATTTTCTCGCTGTGTTAAGAAGCCAAAACGCGGTATAGAGTTCCGCCGTGCTATAGAGTTCCCCCGTATGCCGGATATGAAGCATGAAATAGGAATAAATAAAAAGTAGTATTTATTATTTTAAATACTTTCTTGTTTTTCGTTTCCTTTTACGCTAAGCTTTTTGTCGTAATTAAGTTTATTTTTATGCGTAAGATATTTTTATAAAGATAATTGGTATGAAAGTCACTTTTACGATTATATTTCATTTGATTTGAACTAGGAATGAATAAATGTACATTAACATAACTAACGTTTTTCAATAAGAATTAATTTACAACTCGAGAATATTTTAACTATTTGTTTTTTATATTATTTATAATAAAAACTTATATATTAAATAGAAAATCTCTATAATCCAAACATTTCGTTTAAATATCAAAATAAAATATATCTAGAACGTTCCAAAACATCCATGTACGAAATTAAAGACGCTCAGATTGTACTATTAATTAATATTACAATGAAATAATAATACTAACAACTTTTTAGTATTAATACTATAAACATAAGATCAACGATAAGCTCAAATATTGAAGACTGACTAACATATATACCTAATATTAAACTACAATATATCAAATTAGACAACAAACTAAAAGAAATCGTGTGTTTCAAACGAAAGAGCCTATTATACGATAGAGACTTCGGATTTAGGGGCTTGCTTACTGTACCAGAGCCATTGTTTACATAATCAACACGACGTATGTAAAATACACACATCAAATGAACTAAGCATATCATTAAATAAGAAACAAATATTAATTAAAAATGATAGTTTCTAATTGAAAACTTGAAATATATACAATACCTATGCATTTTAAAAAAAATGTACAATTCCTATAGAATTGGTGTAATCACTGCCTTGAAGACAAATTCCAACATAGCGTTACATATAGATAAGATAAGTATCGGTAGCGTCCCAAATATGGTATAATAACATGTCCGACTAATATATACAAAACGGTGTAGCTTTCCTGTTCTCTTGATAACGATGCCTGTTTAGACCACGAGGTTATACATACATACATAAATACATTTTATTATATTTTTAAAATCGAAAAAAAAAATATTAAATAAACATTTTTCTTAAACTTACCAGCCATGGAGTTCAAGGTGAACTAATAATAATAATTTAAAACAATAAATATGAAATCGATAGAGAAATCGCGGAGCAAACGCGACGCCTATGTGAGAGTTAAAGTCGGAGTAGCGACACACGAGCGACGTGCGCGTGTGTGCGTGGCCCGTCCGTGTACGTGTACGTGTGTTTACAAACACCACCGTAGAGAGAACAATGTCATTATTCAATACTTGAGTCTAGAGTTTTATGTCACAGTGCTCTCTCTGTGTATATCGCTTTTTTAAATGTAGAGCAGATTATGCGCTAAAACTGTATTACGTTATGCCAAATTCACTTAATGTTTTGTATTCAACTTAATTATACGTTTTTTATTTTTATCTGTGTAAAATTGTTATTATGATTTAAGTGTCTCTTCTTATATTTTGTAGTGGACACTTGCATTATTCAAATTATTTAGATTAAGGAACGCGTTTTTATCTTAAAAAATATTAACATTAATATGAAGGATTGTCATTTTGTCATTCAGAGTAAATGCATTGAAATCGATGTTAAAGACATTTTATATCTAGTGATAAATTAAGTTATTTTAATATTTAGTTAATTTTAGAAAAACAAGTTAAAAAAAATAAATATAAATTAAATTTAAAATTATTGTTACTTTCAATGGAATATTTGTAACCGGCTTTTAATGGGTCAAGTCGACTTACTTAGGGTGTGATTTATACTTACAAACTTAGAAATCGTAATACACAACTGAATATAAAGACGTTAAGTATTCCGGTGTTATTGTAGAGTTCTTTTGACAATTCATTTATTGGTACCATACATACATAATGTATTATAGTTGACGCTGTATTCCTCACATAGCATCAGAAACGGAGGGGAACGGAGGGTCTTAACAATAGATTTCCTCTGATATTATTCTGCTACTTTCTGATGCTATCCTGCTGTGTGCGGGAACAGCGTAAAACACCATCGATCTGTGGCTCTATCTTTGTATAAGTCTGAACGATTTCTAAACGAGACTTAAAAACAACACAATAATTCATAAGACGAACCTGGTGTCCGTGCTAGGAAGACGAGGGCAACGAGAAGATAATTTTGAAAAAGATTTTCTTAGTTTTTAAGCTTTAAAATCTCATATCAAAAGGTTTACAAAATGTATTTCTATTATTATTATCTATTTTCAAAAGCAACTTGCAGGTACGTATGATTACAAGGAATTTATTTAAGCAATAATACGTATTACTTTTATGAAATAGATAACAAGATGTAATATGGTGGTGGGCGTCAGTTTAGGAATTTACATGTCATTGAATTACATAGGGCACAAAAATGCTTGTCTTTTAGTACATATAAGTTACAACAAAAAACGACCTATATAGGATAGAAACCTACTATAATGATAATGTGAATTTAACACTAAATTCACATAATTCAGGGATTTAGTCAGAGAGAAATTAGTGTTAAGACACTCCGTTCGTATCGTGTCATAGAATGACATACAGAGGAAATGTAAACATTCCTTAAAATAAGAATCGAACTCATAACTATTGTTTCATGCTGTATCCCGTAGTATAAGCAGAGGGAACCTGGGAACTTCATACTCCGTTCTAGTTCTTCTTCCCGGTAGAAAGACATTAAGATGCTTTCGTTTCTCAATTTCCGTCGAATACTTGAGAGATATTGCGTGTTGAATGACGGAACACAACGCCGCGCTTTATCTCTGTTACCAGGGCGAGGAAATGAAAATATTAAATATTTCATTCCCTTGTTTGGTAATCGAACCCACAACATGTGAACCTGCGCCACGACGGCCTAACTATTGATTGTCAGATATTTTTTAACAGCATCATTTTTTGTATAATTTTTACAAGACCAATTCGTATAATAACGGTGTGTTATAGAAGTGGAATACAAATTTCGAAAACCTGTTTCACATATGTTACAACTATTTTTAAAAGTAACGCGGAATAATTAATTATATACGTAAAACAAAAAAAAAACATTTTAATGAATTAAACAATGTTTAAACTGCTTTAGTAAATTGCTTGCACCGGTTTTGATTAAGTGTATATATATTTCTTTAACTAGCGGCTCGCCCACGGCTTCGCCCGCTTAAAATACATGGTTAATGAT
>JAATLQ010035563.1:0-30096 GCA_013421005.1 Heliconius erato x Heliconius himera
TCACTTTGTTATGTTTACTTTTTACATTTATAATCTGTTAAATCAACGATTAAATTTTTAAATTTTTGATTTGTTAAAAAAAAAACAAAATAAAAAAAACTACTTTTATTCATATAACATCCTTGTTTTGTTGTGAATAATGCCTTATGACATCAGTTTCGTAACAAATATTATCAGTATTGTTACTCATCAGTTACGTTACGAATTCGAAAATGTACACTTTTCTGAGTATGACCCAATCAGGATATTTACTAAGAAGGGATTTTAAAAAATTTTAACCCTAAAGGGATGAAATAGGGGTTGATAGTTTGTATGATTTTTTTTTAATCAGCACCGATTTTATAAAATTTGAATTCCCAGCCCGAGTACAAGTCAATATTAAAAAATATTTGCTGGCACTGCTTGTTAAATATAAAAAAAATAAATAAACTGTCTTTATTATCATTTTATATTTTTGGAAATTTACGTTAAACCTTATCAACTGGGAAAATATTTGTTTATTCTGCTCTCCCTTACTCTCTCTCTCTCTCTCTTTCATCATTATGTTAATTTAATAAGAATAATGTCTAAAAAAAAATACAAACACAAGCACAAAAATAAAAATTTAAAATATGAAGAGCTAACCACTTTACAGATCTAATTTCTTGCACGGACATATACGAGACGCTGCGTGACGTCACACAGTAGTGCAGTACAATACAGTACAATAGAGGGCGAATGAGCGCAAATATAAAAAATCTGTGAAATTGTACAACTTTGGAAATCCTGACCCGATTTTGATAAAACAAAAACTATTAGTATTGGTGTGACTCAATATAGGTGATGTACTTTTTATTATGGGTATGTTATGGGAAAGTCGAAATATAATTATCATCCCCGGGAAGATACGCTATTTTTTTTTTAATATTTTATTTTACCATTTTGTCGGCGTGATTAATTTATATTCATGCCAAATTACAACTTTTTATTTTCTATATTTTTTGCTATAAAAATCGCAAAAGAAAAATATTTTCATGCTGTATCCCGCATATAACAGGGTAGGCAGAGGGAACCTAGACATTCCGTTCTCCACATATCGTTGAAGTTTTCGAGGCTTTGTGTGGTGAGTGGCGGACTCAATGCCGGGCCTTGTTGTCACAGCGAAGAAATGAAAATATTAATAATTCATTCCATCGAGTGGAAATCGAACCCATAACAAACGCGTTACAGTCACACCCTTGTGTTCATGCGCCATGACGGCCTCCTCCTGATGAAAATTGACGACTTATCTATCTATATATATAAAAGGACTTGTGCTGACTGACTGAGGTAAGACGCACGCAGAGCCGTAACCGCTGATGGTAGAAACGTCAAATTTGGGCAAATATTTATTTTCACATTCTGGACATCCACTAAGAAGGAATTTGAAAAATTTTAACCATAAAGGGATGAAATAGGGGTTGAAAGTTTGTATGGATTTTTTTTTTAATCTGTACCGATTTTTATAAAATTTGAAATTCAGACTCTTAAAAATATTTCATTGAACACATGTTTCATGGTTTTTAAGAATTCACCCCCTAAGGGTTCAAATAAGGGGTTGAAAGTTTGTAAGGAAAAGTCTTTAACTTGCCACCGATTTTTATAAAAAATTAAATTCAGACTGTTAAAAATATTTTATTGAACACGTGTTTCGTGGTTTTTTTAGAATTCACTCCTAATAAGCGGGCGAAGCCGCGCGCGCCCTCTAGTAGATAATAAAAACAGTCAATGGAACTCTCCACATGAACATGACTTGCACTTGTAAAATGTTACTGACAAACATCTTTTTCATTATCCGGATCAGGTGGGGAGAACCCTAACCCACCACTCTGTTATCATAATGTTGTTAATATCATAATCAAACTATTACATGTGTATAAAATATAGTTTTGGTCATCAGTGGTGGCGACATTCGAATCGCAAAACCGTCAAAAGCACTACTTCCAAGGCAAACGCAAAATCCAGACTTTCTCTGGGACTTTTTCTAGGAGGCTCTCGTGGCACAGTGGTATGTCTGATTGTAAATGCGATGGTTGTGGGTTGGATTCTAACGAGGGGGTATGAACTATTTTTGCTTGCTTTGATAACAAGCCAATATGTGGCATTGAGCTGGCCCACTCAATATGCGATGTAACTAAGACTTAAAAAAATTGGGAAACGGAGTGTCTTAACACTAGGTCCTACCCTGCTGTATGAAAGATGCAACGTGCAGTTATTTCTCTAAGGTGTTGATTATATATCAAAATTAATTTTGTATTTAAAACCAGCCTTTACTGATCGTACAGTTACACGTACGAAATCTTTTACTTTATTCTTAAAACATGTTAAGAAGGTCACTTCATTTATAAACAAGTACTGTTCTTTTTATATGTCATGCTAATTGCTTTCATAAGTATAAATGACTAGATAACCGTACCTATTTTTTACATTTTACCTGACATTTATATTTTATTTTCATTTTCATCGCTTTGATAAAACAAAAAACAACGAGGCGTTGAGCCCCGCCACTCAACACGAATAATTTGAATTTAGGATGTTTTTCAATACATTGAAAGAACTGTAACTAAATTAAGTATGTGTTACGTATTTACAGAAAATTTCTAAATATTTGGCCTATTTCCTGATTTCTTAACACAGCATCTACTTTTTTAAATATTCATGTTTGAAGTTATTGTTTTTTTCCAAGTTACAAATCCTCTACTACAAAGCTTTCAAAGATACGTGACTAGATTCCAAAAGCAAAACAAAGAATTATATCATAACTACTGTGTTAAATCTATTGCTTAATGTGAGCTGAAAGTATGCTTAAATGTGAACGCAACTTGTTCCACCCTACATATAAGTGTATAATTTTTGTCCAGTCTAAGCTGATCTTTTTCAGGTGTTTTGTAGAGGGTTGATACAACGGTTGTGGAGGTCAAGTTAGGGTGGCGCTACAAATATCACGGTTAATACGTCGAGCACACGCCAGGTGGGCAGAGAGTGTTGAGAGCAAAAGTGACCGCAGTCGCTACTTGCGCACCGACCGCTCCTCGCGCGCACCACGTAGCCACGCACGACCGACGTACGCACAGTTCCCGCCACATTTTAAATTTACGTTCGAAAATCGATAGATTGAATTGAAATAGATGTGCAGTCGCGCGTAAAACACCGAAACTAGAGACACTCGCACTGCACTGACAGTACACGGGTTGCAACGCGGCCGTTGACATCGATCTATTCGGATTTCGAACGTAAATTTTGAAAATGTCAAAAAAGGCGGGTGTGTGATTCTTTTTTTTTTAAACTCACAGTGACACAGGTGTTCCTCGATAGTGCCGAACGATGGTGAATTTGAGATAAAATTAATCAGTGCGGTTTATTTTGTTTTATGTTATAAAAACTTGAACGTTAAAAAAGGTAAGATTGGAGAATGAATAATTTTATTTATATTTATTTATATTAAGTAGCCAACAGTAGTTACTCAATAGGAGTTAAAATGGTATCTTACGCTTTCTAAATAGTCGACCATGAGTGTGGCCGCAGTCACGACAGAACTGCTTTAATTTTGCTGCAAGATAAAATTATTACCAAGAAATGCGCTCCTTTTTCGTTGCTCTATGTGTTTTGAAATTGGCGACTTCAGCTCTATACTAAATAATGTATATTAATCTGTGGACATGTTATAAAAGTAAATTATATCATTATATAAATTGCACGAACACTTTCCTTATATTTACGTCAGACAATTCACTATAAATAAAAGTGCTGTTATTTCATATAACGAAAGTAAAACCACAAGCGTCTGAGTCCACTCTCACAAGGAAAACTACATATAACTCAATGTTCCGCATATTCAAGTACACGATAAAGATAAATATAAATATAACGCTAAATAAAATCCTGTACTAGTCTCCTTTACTAGAATCTAGTCGTCGATTACATTGTTCTGCTATATTTATAACATCCGGTTCTAAGTCTGAAAACTGGTCAAACAAAAAACTAAACCAATATGGTGGGGAAAAGTTACTAAACAAACCTGATATTCGCTGCAATGCAATTTGTACGGTATATTTCAAAAGTACACTTTCAATCCCTTATTTTAGAATAGATGTTGCCAAATATTCTAATCTCAAATGCTTTGTTTTTCCATCGTAAGAGGTGCTGTTCTTTCAGTTGATTTTAAATAGATTTATAATCTGTAAAATTACTTTAAAATAGTTACAAATAATCTTAGTCTGGATTTATTTAATATTGCATTTTCATCATTTGGAATGAGTGGTTTAAAAAATATTTTTTCGATCGAACTCTATATATGTGGTATTGTACAAAGACTTCATTATCATAACAACTTGCCTATCCGTATGATATAAACGTGAGGGCGGGCTTGCAATGGACATATTGTATGAGTAGATTGCGGAAGCAAAAGCAAGAGACGATTCGAAATATTATACATATTATGTTATATATAATAATTAAGCTACTACAAATTATAAAAACATGTATTTTTAAGGAGTTTTGTGAAAGTATTGAAAGTAGAATTTTATAGTAATCCAATCAACGTGTTATTTGATTATTTCATTTAGTCTTAAAATAAATATTATATTATGTGTTTATTGTTAAAGTTATTACATGCGCATGTACAATTCTAACAACAAATTACAGTATTTTTATGTATATTTTTAAAGCACTGGCTTAAGTTATAGAGTTGGACTCGAACCCACAACCTGTCGCTGTCACACAGCAACTCGAACCCACAACCTGTTTACAGTCACACAGCCTGGTGATCAATTTTATTCTTCTACATATATTTTAATATCGTTTCTGATTATTGCATATTATGTTTGATACTAATAAAATGTCATATACGTCGTCACAGTAAGTATAACAAGTTTCATTCAATTCCGGCAACGCCCAGCGCTCAAGAGATTTAATTAAAATTAAAATTTAATTTCAAAGAACTAAATATATTTATTTGGATTAAAAACTTCCTGTCCCACTTACACGGTAGACAGAAGGAACCCAGTTAAGACACGCTATTGCTCTCATCCAATTTTCGAGAAAATACCTGTTGAGTGGCTTAACTCAACGCTGCGCTTCTTCTACTAGCGGGTAAATGAAAATAATTTAAATATTTATTATTAATTCAATTTGGACTTACATATAAATATTTTTTTACTAATTACGTTTAAAAAGGTAAAAATATAAAGCAGTCCTTCTATATAAGAAACAAAGGGGTTAATCAAAAATAAAGAAGCTTCATGCTTTTGCATACTCCACTTTCCGTCAGAATTCAAGGCGTAACTTGCGTGTTGAGTGGCGTAACTTAACGCCGTACTGACTGCTAGAGTGGGTTAGATAAAACTAATTCATTCCCCTTAGTGGGGGCAGCTAGTACACAGTAATCATAAAGTAAAAAAACAAAGTGAGTAAGCAAACATTTAACCGTTACAATTTTAACAGAAACCGTTACGGAAAGTAATTGTATTTTAATACGCAATTATAACTTGCTGTTTATTAAAAATATTTCTTTTAACTATTAAGATCTTTTTTCTTTCACTTTGTTCTATTCAAGCAACTTAGGAATTTAGACTATTAAAAATTATGCAAACTATATCGTAACTATCGTAGTATCTCAAGGATAGTTGTGCCGTACAGTTATTTTATATTTATACAGTAGTTTCTTTAATTTTCTGTTAATTTTATAATTGATGCTAAGTATTCTAAATTACATAATTTCAGTAATTAATGCTCTTAAAAATAAATATCATAAATAACTCTGCATATATATTTTATTATATTTCTATGCATCTTAGTTGCAGAATTAACATTTAATTTCTAATAAAATAATCATTTTATTAAAAGAAATCCTTTTTTGATTCATATAGAAAAATCTTTTACTTTAGCATCTTACACTCATGACACAGTGTATAAACAATAACTATTCACATATAATATAATATAATGAATAAGTTCAAAATTCTTTTTCTAGTAAAAGAAGGCCTAGAAAATCTATATGTTATAGATCCTTGTAAGTAGATTAGAAGTATACAAGCACTAAGAGACGGTTTTTAAAAATTTCAATGGTAATGGGAATATCGAGATTTTTGATTATACATTTTAAATAAAGATGCCTCGAATAAAGGTGCCCGCGATGACTAGTATTAAATAAAAAAAAACTTATAAAAATTACAGAAATTTATATAATTTTAGCGGACTATGGTAGAAAGCGAAATTGTGCGCGAAACGACGGCACACGTTGCAGTGTTTATTGCATTTCAGTTTCTTTATATATAAATCACAAATTTTAGACAGAAATATAAATTTTATAGAGTAGTTAAAGTTTTATTATTCATTTTGTCAATAAAATTTCATATAAATGGTAGCATATTGCAATGAACCTTAGAGCTTACCGAAAATTTTGATATCATAACTTGTATTGAAAATGGAATATTTTATAATTATTATATAATTAACTTAACGTCACGCTTTATCCCTAGCGGGGTAGTCAGAGAGAACGGGGCGCCAAACGCTACGGTCTCTACATACCACTTTCGCCTCGTCCACTGTTATCTTTATACATGCCCTCAGTTAACATCATCATACATGCCCTCTGGAAGATCCTCATGCTTTTTACGTGACCTTCCTCCAGTATCTTTGATACTGAGTTTTCGAAGGTCATCCGAGATCTCCCCCTACCTCTCTTATCACTCACTTTTCCATCATAAATATTTTTTGCCATTCTTTCATTACTCATTCGTTCGTACCCAAACCAATGTTTAAAAAAACACTAATTATATAATAATAATAATAATAAAATATTGATATTGAGCTTCCCCATACTAAACAAAAATAAGCTAGCTATACATAGTGTTTAGAGGGAAAAATCAGGTGTCACATTCATAGGCAAAAGAAATACTATAATATAAATTTATTTTTCAGTGTAGGTCACGGTTATCGTTTAACCAAACATACCAAAACCGCACCGCCGAATTAAAACAAAAACTTGGCTCTTTTATTGTATTTAAGTTTAAAAATATTCCCACACCAAAAGAAAGGCTCTGTTTTAAGTGACTCAAATCACCAGTGAAAGTATCTACGTCCTTGTACGTACACTGTATCGATAAGTAATCACTAAGTTTGTATATATAGAGTTCAAAATATAATAAAAATGCTGTATAAATTTGAACTGAGTAATATCAATAAGGCAAATTTATTGTCAATTATTTATCCACCATACATTCTTTGCCTTTTAATAGATACCTTTTGTTAATTAAAATCTTTTATTTAAAAATTAAATATTAGTCAACATAGAGAAAATACTAATACAATATTATTATATTTTGTGTAATTAGCACAAAGATGACATAAAGAAAGAATGCACATTAATATTTTTACTAACATAAGATTAATCGATTAACATATATTTTTACAACATCACAAGCACCTTTATAAATTGAAGAAGGTTGAAAATTTGAATATAAGTATATTTTAAAATGACAATTATTATGCTCTATGTGTCAATCTATCTTATAAAAAAAAGTAAAATTACTACAATATATAAATAGCTTAACAATAAAAACTTTGTAACTATAATTAAAAGTAATAAAAACATATAACTAGTATATTCGCAAAATGCATGTGAAACTTCATAATGATTTAATTAGGAATGCAGCGCGTGGCTTATCTTAAAAATTGCATGCGTAAAGAATAACGTACTCGTAGGAATGTGAGCGCGTTGATGTCTTTTTCATGTAATATTTCAGTATATAAAATTAAACAGCAGTTTTATATTTTTTTTCGTCTCTCATTTTACGCCTAGATTTCAAGATAATGCGAATATTAAAAAAAGGTATAAAAAACAGTGTTTTTTATATATATTGCAGATATATTACAATTCCTAATACTTAGAATTATATATACGTAGATTTTTCGCTACTTGAATATTTACATTTGTGCACGTTTAGGAATCTATTACAATTATTACATTACATTTATGAAGTAAATAAATAAAGAAACGAAAGAATGAATTTTATAAATAAATGATTAACCTATTTTTTGTACAATAGCTATCTTTTTATTTAATACATTATGATTATGTTTGTGGAAAAATTCTATAGTAGTTATTAAGGAAATTTATCCTTTAGTATGTTGATGCTATTATAAACAATTTAATTGTGATATTTTCTAAATTTGTTTAAAGTATTAAATATAGATTATCATTATTTATACTAAAATAAGTATTCACTATGATAACTTAAAAGAATATATCTTCAATCAAAGAATTACATTAAGTGTAACATCTACTTTTGTAACTAAATCGACCTAACAGGTTTATAAGCTCCACGATGCATGAAGCCTGCAATACTGTAGCCGGAAGGTAGTACTAGGTTGCAATGATATAATAATATATTACTGTTACTACACGTGTCGTTGTTACATTGAATAAGATATTTAATATTATTAATAGAAATGTTGGTTTGATTCGTTAAGTTTTTCGATACGATACAATACGACGAAATGCCGATAACGAAGTAATTTTATCAGATTAGTAAGTGTTGATTAATTATTATTAAATAAAAATATTTTTAAAATAAATTATTTAGAAGCTTAAAATTATTCTGAACGTAGCGATACACAAACATGCCCCATCCTGATGCTTTAGCCAATTGAAACAAACGATGAGAAAAATTCTGTTAGAAATAGTGGTCAGATGAACAATTTTTATTTTGTACGCATTCCTGATCGAGTAGAGCTGAAGCTGTCAGTACTTTTTCTGTCGTTAACAAAATTGTATTATGGTTAAATGTATCTTTTGTTTTACCGTCATCATATAATTTTTAAAGGAATGAAGCCTGGTAAATTAATAAATTTAATATATTTTAAAATGTGTACCTTTTTTGTATTAAAAAGGTACACATACACCAGAACCATTTCACATTTTTAAATATAAATGAAAAAAAAATACAACTGAAAATATGAAAAAAAATCAAACAGTGAGACAAGGATCCCGGCCATCGGTGGCTAGACTTCCAGAGAGAAGAGCTTCCTAACCATACACGATGTTTCAGATCATATCTACATACGTATATATTACTCGTGTCAAACCGGTAAATATTCTGTAAAGTGGATGTGGTAATGACAGGTCACACAGTCACGCCAATTCAGTGTAACCTTTATTTCATTTCGAGACAATCATTCGAACAGCTTTTGTAAATGTATCAGCTTAGATGCAAATGTGGGTCAAGTTGCAATTGAATTGGCAATCATTTAGAAAGTAGATCGAATAACCTGTTTTAAATCTGGATCTAGATCTTTTAATATTGGTCCTAACAACCGCCAGCTTACACGTTGGTGATGTATGAAATAAACTTTCAATTTTCCCTTTACTAAATGACTCATAGATGTTGTTATCTATTTAATATTATTTAAGCATTACAACGAAATTAAAGTAAATTATAAGATTTTTGCTGTATTTTTTTATAGCAGCATTTTACGCAGAAGGAATCTATCGTTAAAACACTCCGGTTCCTATTGTTTAATTTTCGAGAACGCAACTCCGCGCTTTATCTTGTTACTAAAGCGATGAAAAAACATTGCCTCAGGTAGGAATCGAACCTACAATCACGTCTATAGTCAGTTACTGTGCCGCTGCGCTACAATGGCTTCTAAAACAAAGTTATTACATCAAACATATTTACCCAAAGTTTACACCAAAATGCTCCATGCGAAATAAATGTTGATATTAACATTTCATATAAAGAATTGTACGTAGAAGATTTTTTAGTAGAAAGCACTATAGCCAGTAAGCAATACATTTATATCTGGTTGTATCCATATTTTACTTGAAAGATATTATTAACTAAACCATTTTATTATTACTGTTATTGTTTGATATCTTATTCATAAAAATAATTATAAATTACCACTCATTACAATGAATAAAATTTGTAATGAAAAAGAAGTTTATTATGACAAATAGGTATGTCCATATTTATATAATGTACATATCCACAATACAATATTTAATTTAAGTTGTAGTTAATACAATATTCAAAAATGACTTTTCAGTTACAGAAGATGGCTTGTCTTATAGAAGAAGACCTTTATTAATAAAATGATATTAATAAAATGTAAATTTCGCATTAAATCATAATATTATTTAAACAAAAAAAAACAATTATTTCACAATCCGTTAGGATTTGAAAAATTTAAAAGAATCCATTTAATTCGTCATTCATAACATTTATATTCTGTACAGCGATTACGTTGGTATTACGAGCGAAAGTGTCATTGATATGTTGAAGTAAGGCAGATTTTAGAAAGTAAGTTGAATTCCTGTGCACTCGCCGCTATTCACCGACTGTGTTTGTGCATCTGTAGAGATGTTATATTTAGATTAAGTTATTTTTCTTACTGTAATAAGATGTATGGTTTCGCGATTGTTACAATTTTTAAATGAAAGTAAAAACCGGATTTAATAATTAATTGTTAGTCTACCCGTGAACACGGCGATCTACTGCAATATATTCGAAACGTCGGGCTTCCAAAAATGTATAATATTTAAAATACGCGATTAAGCCGGTTAAAGAGTATCATTTAAGTTTCTTTACAATGTCTCTTTTTAATATATTTTTTAGCTTCAAACTGTATTCCACTTATAACGGGGCAGGCAGAGAGAACTTAGTGTAAAGACACTCCGTTCTTATGACACTACTTTCTAAGTTTCGGGACATTGCCGGTTGAGTGGCGTAATTCAACACTGCGTTTGTCTTCTTACTTACATACGAAAATAGGTTAAATTTCGAAAGAAAACTTCAAAAGAGCTTAACTTCATGTATTAAAATATATATCTTAATAAAAAATCTTAAAATATTTAATTTCAGTATATGTTAAACATATTGTTTTTACTATTCAACGTTAGTTAGCGTCTACATGCTACCAATTGACCGTGAACGTGGAATACACAACTGTATGATAATTCTTATACAATCGTCGTAATCGATCGTCAATAGACGTGGGAACTAGTGTCAATGTAGAGCTATCTTCGTTGAGATCTTTTAAAAATATGTGAAGTTAGAGCAATTATTAAAACTATTTTTTTAAACTATTTATTAGAATAACATATTAATTATTATTGTCAAATGATTTTAATAACGGCTTAATGCTGATAGACTTTTTTGTGTACAGCTTAAGTAAATAATAGTATAACGGAAAACCCTAAATAAAATATCTTAAACATAAATATTTAATTATATTGATATATTAAAATCTATTGTAAAACATTTCTTTCTCCCTTTGCTATTATATAACAATATACTAGAAAATAAGTTTAATTGTATGAATTAATTTATTAGTTTACATTCTAATAGAGTAAGAAAAGTAAGACTCATATGGTAGCTTATTTTGTATTTGGTTTAAAAGCTTCAACGCAAACAATCGTGCTTGATAGCATCGTGAGAATTTTTACTTTTTTACAAAGAGTATGCATCATTTATCTTTTTATATATCCGACAATACAAACTAATAAACAACGGCATCCTCAGTTTTTTTAGTCATCTAAATTTTGTATTTACATATAATGTAAACTAAAAATTGTTTTCTCGTATTGCTTCATGAATAAGAAAAAATAAAAAAAAACAGTAGAGATAAAAAAAACACTGTAATAGTGTAGTACTCTTATATTGAATATTTTAAAGTAAAACTTTTAGCCGTAAAATGTTTAAAGTGCTATTTCATACAGCCACAAGTCGATAATAACACGTTCGCGTCAGCGAAAGTGAACGTCCGAATAAAATAAGTCTTGTTTTATGCAAAGTAGTGTAAGATCTTTTAAAATTGTATCGTTTGAATGAAAGTGTTTGCCAGTAGATCCTATTAATATTTATGTTATATATTTGCATAATTTTAATTATTATATAATAATAAAGTTAGTATTATGTATTAATAATTATTATTACAATAATAAATAATTATCATTAGTTTAATAATTATGAAGAATGGTCCAAATAGTTGTTGTTAACAATAATTAATTTAAGATAATAAAAAGATGTCTATATATTATTTTAAAAACTTAGTTAACTTTCTATTTATGTTTATAAAATCAAGAGGTCATCGTGGTGTAAGGGCATAAGTGTGTGACTGTGGATTCGATTCCCACTCGAGAGAATGAATTATTATTTAATGATATTTTCATTTCTTCGCCCTGGTACCATAGCAAAAAGCGCGGTGTTGAGTTTTACCAAAATTCGTCGGAAAAAGGGGAATGGAGTGTCTTAAAACTAAATCCCCTCTGCCTACTCTGCTATACTGTATTCCGCATATGAGATGCGGAATACAGTGTAAAGCTGCAAAAAAATAATTGAATCATCGTAGTCAAGTGGTAGTTAGATTTATGAAATAATGTCATATGAGATATTTGTAACGTATGTAGCTGTATATACACACACACATATATACGTATGTACATATCCTGTTTAAAAAAATCTTTTGATCTTTTATTCTTTTAGCAAACAATGCAACAGGAAGAACCACTTGTAAGACGATAATCGAAATCGGCCTTAGTCTTGTATTAGCACTAGCATATTGTTCTATGAAATGCAAATCCATTCAAATGGTTTAAATGTAAATATATGATGCAATTTAGTTACGGTTGTTGCTATGACTTGCTATTAATTAATACAACATTGAAAAGAACAAATGTTACCCTGATTATAGAAAAAATAGAGTTTATATTTTTTATGTCTTATTATTTATTTCTGCGTTTCTTCAAATTTGATAGTTTTTGTTCCATATTTTTTTATATTAAAATAAAGTTTTAAATCAATGTAAAACATATTAATTAGAATTTATTTTATAACTAGCCAATTTGTATCTAGGTAGAAGGCCAAAGTTTCCATATAATGAGCATAATAAGTCCTTCCTTCGATGAAACTCGTGTGAAAGATAAGAAAAGATCTAAAATAACGTATTATTAGTAGAAATCTAATATAATAATAAACAGATCAAGTTCTTAGTTATTAAGTCCAAGGTAGCGGATGCTTCTAATGGCTCTATCATCAAATTTGTTCCGCAGCTCTCTATGTGATGTGAATGTTGCACGCAGATGTGTTTTTGTAAGTTCTACATAAGTATCCTATCTTTTAAGAAATTATAAAATATTTTTTTTAAATTTAATTTCTGCCTTGAGTTTTTACTCTACATAGCATAGTTTAGTTTATCAACATGATTTTTTGCTTATTTTGTTTTAAATTTTGAAAATTATTCCAATCTCCATGCAAGAATAATATATATTTTTTTAAATATTGAATATTCTCTAACAATTCGTAACTAAAATCACCTAATCACTATACAGTGGCAACAAAGTATCTTATAACTTATCGTTTACAGTAATTTATTAGGTGCTAGGCCCTAAGGCGAAGTAAAGGGTTGTTGCTTTGTTCTAAGAATATATTACCATACAACTAGGTGGTTGATAGTTATCTACGAGTATGTAGTATCATTTATTCTATCATAGATGTCAAGGCAGTGCTTGTCAATAACAATGGTGGATCATTAATTTTGCTGTCATGTCATTTGCTGTTTCCATGGATTTAATATGTCTATCACGAGATTTCGTGTAGTGTTGACAATAGTGACCAATTATATTGTATTATTTTTATGTTCTTGTTTTGGGCTAAAAATAGCGAAAAATGTTAAATGTTTTTCCTTATTTATTATGTTTTTTTTTGAGAAATTTATTTGAACATAGTTAAATAATGAAATAATAATTTGTTAAAATGTATTGTGCTTTAGTTGTCATTGCTTGTGGGTTTAAATGCTACTCTCATATTTATATCCGAACATATTTAAAAGAGTACGCCGCGATAAGTTCAATGTTAATGTAGAACTTGTCATGGCGTAATGTGACAGCGTCTTAATGTTAACGTGATGCTTACTGATTCGACCTGCCTACTAACGGTAATAAATTATTTCCATTTCCCCACACTATCAAGACAAAGCGCTGCGGCAAGTTCCGCCATCTAATACGCGGAGAACTGAGTGTCTTAACACTAGACTTTATCCCGCACATAGCAGGGTAGTGAGAAACTACCCTGCTATGTGCGGGATAAAGCGTGAAGCTGAAATAAAAACTGCAAACTCAAAATGTCTAAATTAACACAAAACAAAGAACAGAATCACTTGTCATTAACCACTTAACACTATAAATATATATAGGATTGACGCTTTAAATTATAATAATAATATTGAATTTACTTGGTAACTATTCTCAGAGACATAATTTTATTATAATCAATGTTGTTATTTTACATAATATGCAAATTTCGTAGTTAGCGTTGATATAAACGACGCTATTATAAACAAGCAGTCGCTTCAACATACATATGACAATTTTATTTAAATAGAACTAAATATGTATATTCTAGCTCTTATGAAATCGTAATAAAGTTTACATTTGTTTATATAGGCCAGTCGTGGCGCAGGAACACAAAGTGTGACTGTAAAATCAACTGGTTGTGGGTTGGATCCCCATTCGAGGAGATGAAATATTTACTTAAATTTATTTATTGTGGTGTCGAGGCAAAGCGCGGCGTTGAGTTCTGCCACTCAACACGTAGAATCCGGCAGAAAGTCTCTGCCTATCCTGCTCATTGCGGGATACAGCGTGAAGCTGATTTATTTATTTTTTATTTGTTTATCAGTGCCATTTTGTGGTTCTGATATATTTAAATGAAATATAAATAGAGTTTAGTGATTGTTGTAGGTTTAAATTTTATATTTTCTATATTATTTATTTTTTAATTAAATAAATAATATAGAAAATATATTATTTATTAAAAAAATATAGTATACATTTTGTGGTCTTTGTGGCGCAGTGGGAAGTCTGTAAAATCGATGGTTGTGTGTTCCATCCCTATTCTGGGGATTGATTATCTTTAAATTATATCCTTTTTTCTCGGTTTGGAAGCAAAGCTAGGTGTTGAGTTAAGCAACTCATAATGACTCGAATCAGTGTGATAAATAAGAATCGGAGTGTTTTGACACTAAATTTCCGTCTGGGTACTCTTCTACGAGGGGAAAAAAGTTCGACTGGCTTTAGAATCTATCTATAGTATAGATAGATACACAGAATGAAAAGTACAAATAGGCGGAAAGTGGACAATTTCTTTTTTTCTTTATTTATTAAGCGATATACTATATAGAAATAAATAAAATTACAAAAATAAACAAACATAATTTACGCATAACAGAGTGCGAAAATTACGATCGTTAACATAATAGTAAACAACGCTATTAAATCGTCAAAACGACATACAGCGCCGCGGCAGTGTTCGCGTGTGTAAGTTTGTCACGAAATCTTCAAACGCTTGTGTAATTCACGGCCAATTAATTAACTGTTACTTGATTTTTTTTTAGGTTTTTCACTTGCCAATTAATAGATATATCATTTGTATGTGAAGTATAGGGTATTTCATACAGAAATCCTATAAAAAAGCAATTAGTATGAACATTTATCGAATAGTTAATGTATAATAATATATAAGTTTACTATAAATATTGACGCCGTAGTGATTGAATGGGTTAGTATCTGATCGTAAAAGCGATGGTTGTAGGTTTGATTGATTCCTATATTAGCTCCATTTTCCCGATGAATCTTTGATTCTCAATAGGTACTAGGTTATATGTAAATTTTATATACGTATAAAATAAATAAAATAAAATAAAAAAAGCTTCACGCTGTATCCCGCACACAGCAGGATAGGCAGAGGGAACGGAGTGTAAGACACTCCGTTCCCCATATTCTGCCAAATTCTGGAGGCATTGCGTGTGAAGTGGCAGAACTCAACACTGCATTTTGCCTCGGCACCAGAGCGAAGAAATGGAAATATAAATTTAAGTAAATATTTCATCTTCTCGAGTGGGGATCGAACCCACAACCAGTCGGTTGTACAGTCACACTTCCTGACGCTGGGCCACGACTGGCCTCAATAATATAATAAAATAATAAAATTTTAAGTTCACGTAAAAGAATATACATTCCATAAAGTAACTGGCTTTAAAATACCTAAAATGAACGTATAATTTCAATTTAGTTTTCTTTTCCTAATATTGTTAAGAATCGTAACTTTTCAATTCTAAAATAAATCACATCCATATATGAAGAAGACTGCTCCAAAAGGAGAGTCGTTGTGAAAGTTATTCCAAAACAATCGAATTACATACCATTTTACTCGATGTCACTTGACATCATGTATGATAATGTAAGATAATTTATTCTTATAAACATTTTTCCAAAAACATATATTTTTCTACTATTAATTGTAAACTAATATAACAAAATCATTATACTTTTATAATTAAAATTGTTGATGTTGTTGATTAATATTGATGTGCGTATACAATATTTCACAAATTACAGTGGCTGGCTGTAAAAGCACAGGATACTAGACTCTAGACAGGTATCTAGACTCTACGTTTTTTCTACTTATTTGATATAGTACGACGCTGACAAGGAAAATGTTTGAAATACAAGCAGAATAAATTAATTTTTAACCAATTTTGAATGAATGAATGCAATGAAATGAATTCTTCGCAAAAGCAATTAAAATATTATTAAAAGAAAACATAATAATTCAATAGTTTAATATTAAGACATTTTCTTTATATAAATCTTCATTGTAATTAATTTGTCACCTTATAATATGGAGACAAAAAGGTAATGAACGTGAGAAATTGCGTTATGAATGTATACATGTTGTTATGTACCTACATTCTTAATAGTAATTGGATTCTAACTCTATAACAGTGTTATTATTATTCTAGAGGCCGTCGTAGCGTAGGAGCACATATATATATATATATATATATATATATGTTAAATAAAATAGAGTGTTGAAGGTTCTATACGACTCCTCTAATGAAAGCGGAAGTAACTGTGAAAAAATATAACTCATATGTTTTCACAGTTACTTCCGCTTTCATCAGATCTACAATATTTTGTAATATATGTAAATACTCTTTATAATATATCAAATTAAAGAGATTTACGTACATTTATTCTTCATAATACATCCTTCTGATACTTATCTTTGATAAATAACATAAAACATTCAGTATAACGTTAGTTTCATAAGCATTGTCTAACTTTCTTTACTTTCGTTACGAATTTATTCACAAAACTATTGTTGTATGTGATTTAATTAGAAGGGTATACAATGTAAAGTGTTTCAAAGTGCAATAAATTCATTATATGATGTAAGCCTTGGAGTGACCATTTGCCGGATAAAAAAAATTGTGCATGCCTAATTTAGTATAGTTATTTATGTTTGTAATATATATTTCCCAAATTAATGATATTAAGCTAAAACTTTTCTTTGGTCGTGCCAATCTCAAGAACTATTGGTTCGAATTAAAAAAAAAATTGTATTGGGTAGTTTATTATTGGTACAGCATATTACCTGGACTTGCGATCAAAGTTGATATATTTACTTCTACATATACCGCCACATATGCGCTGTGTTATATGTGTTATAATAGCAGCCTATTGAGAAAAGTTTTTCAAAGCTTCATAAAAACTTCTAATAAACTTTAAAAAATTTTACATCACCGATTGTAATTAGATACCCCTTAAAAATTTTTTGAGTATTTTTTTAAAGATATTGAAGCTTTGTCGGCGTGGATTTAATATTTTTTTTCCTGGATGTCATCATGTTCATAACTGAACTAAATTTAATGAATATTTTTTGTTTCTTTCTTACTATTTACAGAATAAATAATTTATATAAATATTTTTATAAAAAATATAAAAATAAATTTATTATATATTTTTTATGGACTAAATAATTATTCGTTAAGCGTATACGGTTACTTGAATTCAGGCTGGCCAAGTAGTGCCATATTGGTGCTGCATGAGTATCTCAAGTGCACTTACTTTGACCTTAGCCCAGTAATCAAATGGATAAATCTATTAAAAGATTGATTAGGTCATTCTTCTTCTTTTAATATAGATGTTGTCACGGCTTGGTTGGATAAAGTGCAGCGTTGAGTGTTGCCGCCACTGGTGTTACCATCGGAGTGACTTATTTTTATTGTTATCTATTATAGTATCTACCTGAGAATTCCTTAAAGAAAACATATTATCAAAAATCTATTAAAAAAAATATTGAAATATATTTAGATTGCTTCCGCTTATAGGTAAAAACACTAGATGATAATAATCTGTAATAATTGACTGACAAGTATTATACTAACAACTTTAAAACCGCCCAGTCTGAGCCGGACTTTTACTAAGCGTTAATTTCCGCATTTTATGTATTAATTTAAGTATATTACTATTTTTTTTGCAACTTAGACAAAGTGTGGCGTTGAATTCCACAATTCTCCGGGAAATGTCGTGGACAATGGACGGTATGTGCCTTCTGTTGCCTTTTATAATATACAGGAATAATTATGAAGGTGATTTTCTATTTTTTTGTTTTTCGAAAGATCGCAAAGTAAAGCCTTGTCTATATTATATATGTCATATGACCTGATGAAAAGTGAAGAATATTGTAAGCATTTCTTGGCTCTGACATATGATACTTTATATCACTATGATTTTTTTAAATTTTATTTATAGAAATAAGAAAAAAAATAAAAATAAATATATATTTTTAAATTCAGTCAAAAATAAAAATAAATATATGTTTTCAAATAACATATAATGTTGAATAGAATTTTGAGACGTTACAGTCATTTATTTTAAAAAGAATTAAGGAAACGACTTGGGAAAGTATGTCAGTGTCTCAAAGCGCTTTAGTTAACATATGTTCACATTTAAAATGTATGCTTACATTACCACCGAGTTATTGAAACTAAAGATTTAGTTAGTCTTGTTAAGTATTAAAACAGATGATTATTTTAAACTTACTAAACATTTTTAAAGACTATTTTATATATTTTTAAACAGAGTTAATCTAGCGTTACGTTACTCTATTATCCACTTTTTACTCAATTTTCCAAACACTGTGTGTTGAGTAGTGGAACTCAAAACTGCGCTTTGTCTTGTGCGAAACTTCTAAGCGAAATTTACATTTAAAACTTAAATATAATCATTCCCTATAAAAGTTTTTAACTAAAATTACTATAACTACTAATAACTATTTAAAGCATTACTATTTATATATTTAAGCATTATTTATAATATATTTTACAATTACGAAAAATATGCAGCACAGTGCATTCTACACAGAGCGATCAGAGCGTAAAACAAATAGCGTTCACTTTAAAACAAACTATTTACCTCTACATAGAGAAAAAACATCGAATTAATCAACGATTTATCAATACTATAAAAGTATAACAATTACGAAAAATATACAGCACAATGCATTTAACACAAAACGATTAAAACGTAAAACAAATAGCGTTAACTTTGAAACAGACTACGTATTTAACTCTACATAGAGTTAAACAACATTGATAAATCATCGATACTATAAAATAATAACAACGTATTAACGATTAATCGATACTATAAAGCAATTAACAATTATAAAATCGAATAGAGATTGCGTTAAAACAATGAGAGCATTACGTCAGCCACGTCACCGCTCTACATCGCATCGGGGCTGGTCAGTGGCCGGGGAAAGTGTTGCGAATGAGTGTTCACGCGTCAAATACGTCGCGTGCCCGTTCGAATACCGTGTTTTGATGTTTTTGTACATATTATTGCATTAGTTGAATGTATGTATTCATAATTAGTTGTAATTTGTTCTTTTTTTTTCGATTTTATGGCGTTTTGTTTGTGTTTTCTTTTATTTTCTTTATTTTTGTGTTTATATTTTATTTTTATAAGAATTGTTAGGTAAAATAAATACTGATGTATTTAATGGGTATTGGTGTATTTTATATCTGTTTAATTTAGAAGGGGAGGTTGAGTGATAAAAAACTAATATTAAAAAATATAACAGAATTATTCTCTTATTTAGATTCGATGACACTGAGCGATGTTAAGCTGATGAAATAATATTTATATTTTTAATAGAAACACGTTTCCACAGGAGATTATGTTCAAAATCCAAGTCTAATGCATGTAATAACTGGACTCAAGCAGCATTATATATGCAATGTATTTTTCATTACAAAAGGAAATCAAATCCAGTCGACGGAATGAAATATTTTCATTTCCTTGCTCTGGTAACATGACAAAGCGTGCCGTTGACTTCGCCACTCAACACGATAATCGAAGAATAGGCGGTGCGGGAACGAAGTGTCCTTAACACTATGTTGTTTCTGTTTACTCTAATAAATGCGGGATACAGCGTGAAACTAAAAAAAAGAAATATAGAAAACATCGTGGTTATTAACTTAAAAATTGCCGACTTTATCTAAATCTCTATATACCTCAAATTACTATTGAAAACAATAAAGAAACAAAACAAAACAATTATTCTTTCGCTTCGTATTTACAAAATTATACACTATTTTATCGACAAAGTGACAGATGTACTAAAATTTAATATAGTTATTTGTTAAAACGAAAGCCGCTCGTAATTTTTGATAGTGAAAGTAGTCAGCTGACAGGACGGGCGTTGATTTATTTGGTAGTCTGTAAACTAAGGAAAGTTCAAGTGTTAAGTAGGTATTTTAGTATAGATGTTTTGTGAGATTGGGAAGCTATTAATTAATTAGTATTATTTAGTTCTCACGGCTACTATCTATGTGATTAATCTACTTTTTGATTTATACCGTTTTTTTGTAGAGTTTTGAACAATTTCTTGTAATCCGGATTCGCTAGTCTAGCTTTTTTTAGACTCTTTATTGCACAAAATTTTATACATAAAAATGTAAAATAGGCGGGCTTAACGCTGAAAAGCATTTTCTACCAGCCTACTTAAGTCATATGAGAGAATAAAATGTGTTGTAGGTGTGCAAAAAAATAAAGCTTTGATTATTATTATAAGTTTTAGCAATATTGTATAAATATTCTTTTAGCTTCACGCTATATCTCGCAAATAGCAGTAGGTAGGCAAAGTAGGCAAAGGGAACCTAGTGTAAAGACACTCCGTTCCCATTAAGACACTTTCCCTCCCCACTTTCTGCCCAATTTTCGATACATTGCGTCTGAATGGCGAAATGTAATCCCTTTATTTTGAGCGAGGAAATGAAAATAATCCATTCCTTCAATTAAGAATCGAACGCCTAACCGTGGCTTTTACAGTCAGAAGTAGTACCACTGCGCTATAATAACGTCTATATAAATTCTAGAAAAAAAAACAAAAATAATATAAGTATTTAATATTTGAAAAAAGAAAATTAAGAATATTTTTAAAATATTCAGAAATTTTTGAATAGAAGTGTGTGTCTAAAATGTGTGTAAGAGCGACATGTTATAGATTTAATTCCCTCTCGAAAATATAAAATATTTATTAAAGCGCGGCGTTGAGTTCCAACACTCAAAGCGCAATGCCTCCAGAATTCGACTTTATGGATAAACTAGATAATATTAGCTTGACACTTGTACTACTTGTGTTGTGTGTTGTACGTTTTTTTTGATCAGCAATTTATAATATAGTAAAGAGAATCAAGATTTTTTTATAAAAATATTGAGAAAATGCGTAAAAAAATATTTTGCCTCTTGATATTTGATATCAATATACATTTTATATGAAAATCTTTTAAAGAATTTGTTATGGCGTGGTGGTACAAGCGTGAGACTAGAAACGTGACGATTGTGGGTTAAATTCTCACTCGGAGGAATAAATTATTTAAACACGCACGCAACAACGCCTCTCAACACGCAATGTCCCGAGAATTCGGCGCATATGTAATGGAGAACGGAGTGTCTTAACTCTAGGTTCCCTTTACTTACCCTGCTATATGAATTTCTATCTGTTTGTTATAAAAATTATTGTATTTTAAATTTGGCTCGAAGTATAAAAATAATGAAAACCTACTTTGTTTCAGTTAAACGAGGATGCGAGGTGTGTGGTGGAGCGCATTCGCGCTGCTGCTTGTTGCAGTAGTCGTCGGTGCCCTTCGAACTGCACAGGTAAGCTTATTATATATCCTGTCGTAGTCCTAAACTTCATTTGCATGAATACAATTCAGAAAAAACCTTGAATTTAATTTAAAAGATCTTATTCAAAAATCTTTGTTTTTCCCAACTTATTGTAACACTGTGTGATTTTTATGACACATTTTAAATTAAATTCTTAAACCAGATCTGAATGAGCTCATACATTTTATTTCATCCGTTACTATAAGTTATCAAATTTCGGGTTATCCTTTATCAATGCTCCTCTTGATTTCCTAAGGTATTTAAATGTCAAATTACAGCATTATTTATCCGGTATTTTCAGGTGTAAGTTGCCTGTCAGTCACTCTGTGGGAAACGAAAGGATTTCATATATAAAGATAGTGAGATAGCTAGAGAGATTCTAGAGATACTCGGCGTAACCTAATATATAGATTTGCGTAATTAAACTAAGCTCGCTTCACGCTGTATCTCTATGATCTCTGCAATCAACCTCTTCACAAATTCCCTACGGGGGTCTTCATGATTTTTACGTGATCTTAATCGAGTATCTATGATACTGTGTTTTCGAAGGTCAAAAGTTCTTCTTCATTCTCTCCGTGACATCCTCGCTAACACCCGCTATTCTGTGCTCTTCGTTGCGGGTTCGATCAGCTAAGCTGACTCCGCATATCCTACATAGAGATCGCATCTCCACGGCATTCATCTTTCTTTCATTCTTCTTCTGTAATACCCAATTTTTACCGCTGTATAATATCGTCAGCAATATGTCTTTCTGCATCCATCTCATATCTTCCATCTCTACTGCAATACGAAAATAAATAATACAGAATAAAAACTGAGGTAAGTCTTGTAGCAGGGCATAAGCGTGTAACTGTAAATGCGACAGGTTTTGGGTTCGATTCCCACTCGAGGAAATGAAATATTTAATATTTTAATTTCGATGCTCTGGCGTCGAGGCAAAGCGCAGAGCTTGGTTCCGTCATTCAACATGCAATTCCTCCAGAATTCAGGAACGGGAATGGAGTGCCTTAACACTAGATTACCGGGTTCCCCATTTATTTTAAGTAACATTAATAAGTAAGGTGACTTAAAATAAATATTGTCAAGATAATAATACTAAGCGCTTAGATTACAATCAAAGTAAAAGACTCCTTTTATAGTCGCTTTATAATCTTAATTAGAACCATGTTTTATATTGTTGTACTCAAACAATACTTAAACGACGGTTAAAGAGAAAACTGTACGACAATATGTATGATAGGATATAATTATAATGTGCGTATATCAAACAACGAAACTTAAGCTTTAGATTAAGTTTCTTTTTCTTTTGTTTGCACGCATTTGTTTATGTTATTATTTAGCGTAGCAAATTGTGTGTATTCGTTCGAGAATTATAATGTTATATGGGATTATGAGTTTATTTAAAACAAGGCCTAATAATAAATTATTGAAGCCAGTCGTAGCGCAGGGGCACAAACTGTGACTGTAAAATCGATTAGTTGTGGGTTCTGTCTCCACTCGAGGAAATTAAATATTTATTAACATTTATATTTTCATTTCTGCGCTCTGGTGTGTAGATGCAAAACGTAGCGTTGAGTTCCGCCACTCAACACGCAATGCGTCCAGAACTCGGCGAAAGTGGGGAACGGAATGTCTTAACACTAGGCTCCCTTTGCTTACCTTGCTGTGTGTGGGTGTGCGGGACACAGTGTGAATCTGATTTTTAATTTATTTATTTAAGTAAACAATTTCACGCTGTATTCCTCTTACTTTTAAGTCATCTGTTTCCCACTTCCCGCCTAATTTTTGAGACATTGTGTGGTGTTTGGGGAAACTTAACACCGCACTTCCTTTTGTTATCAGAGCGAGGCAATGAAAATTTAATGAAATGAAAAAATGAATATTTCTTCTACGAGTGGGAATCGAATATACAAACGTTATTACAATCAGACGTCGTGCCGGAGCGCAACAAAGGCCTCTGTTTTATTCTTTTTCTCAATCACTACAGTATTCGATATAACACATAAACGGCCAACGTTTGACTGGAAATTTAATTATTGCGGGATTAATCTCCGGTGAAGGCAATTAATTATTTTTATTTCTTTGCTCTGGTAGCATTAAACTCGGAGTTGAGTTACGCCAATTAAAATGCAATGTCTTGAATTCATCGTATTCTTAGTTTTATTGTATTAAAGTTTAACAAAGTATACCTTCTATATCCAATCTTACTGAACTAACTATTCTGGTTTGCATTAACACCTAAAGTACTTAGCTCAATTATCTTTATGTCAAGGCGATGGAGGTCATGATAGATTGATCGCGTGTCTCATTAAGTAAAGAAATCTGCGATTATAACATTATCAATCATTTTAAGTTAATAAATATATAGTACCTGTAAATAATATGAGGCCGGTCATGGCGCAGAGGCAAAAAATGTGATTGCAAAATCGACTAGTTGTGGATTCAATCCCCACTCGAGGAAATGAAATATTTATTTAAATTTATATTTTCATTTCTTCGCTCTGAAGACGAGGCAAAGCGCGGCGTTGAGTTCCGCCACTTAACACGCAATGCCTCCAGAATTCGGCGGAAAGTGGGGAACGGAGTGTCTTAACACTAGATTCCTTTTGCCTACCCTACTTTGTCCGAAATAGAGCGTGAAGCTGATTGGATTTGATTATAAATAATATGTAAATATTTTATACCCATCAAAATACTATGAATATTATAATAGCTATAAACATTGTTGTTATTGGTGGTTTGATATATTTTAGATTTTTCCCCAAAATTTGTTACTAAATTCAAAAATAACATACAATTTTAAACTAATTAATAGGTATCTAAAAACAAATAAAAGCATAAAAATAAACTGATATAAAATACTAGAGACATTTAAAGCTAAATCACTGTTCTCTGAACAACAATATATAATTCGTCATCGATTTTTTTTTTAAATTATATTTTTAACTTCAAATAACTTCATTAATCAAGATTTATAATAAATATACTATAACTGTATAAATAACTAAAACCAACAGAAAACCACAAAAAATAATCTTTAGTAAAACTTCTACTATATAATTTCTTCATTTCAAATCAAATATATTTTGAATATTCTATTTATTAGAAACAAGTAAACCGACCAGATTGAACGTATGGCTTAGTGGTCAGAGGGCCTGGTCGGTTTCCAGGACGCGCGGGTTCAAGTCCCGCTACGTTCAAATTTTTATACGTTTTCTAAATAAGTATTTTTCTTTCCTAAGTGTGGAATAACACTTCAAAAATGTTAAAAATAAGTAAATTAATCTATGTGAGTGCAAACATGGACTACCGGTAGCGAAAATATCTAAGATACGGTTACGTAGCATTACGCTGAGGCTACAGTAGAAAGTCGATCTGCCGCTAATACGATTCGAATCAACTTTATTTATGCTTAGATATTATTGATGATTTAACGAATTATAAATTGGGGATAATCGATTTTTTTTCTTTACGCACTTACCTCATTATGTATTATTATAAGAAAAAGAAAATTTTGTGTCACATGTATTATTTAGTTGTTGGATTTTGAGATTTATTCTTGATTCTAGATTTTCAAAACGCTTCGTACTTTGTTTTTCCCCTATATTCAAGGTAGAGCGAGTTGAATGTCAGAGCTCTGTGCCACACATTTTTTCAAAGTACTAATGCGAAATAATATATTTAATAATAAAATTAATTATATATGGCGATTTTTTATTTTATACAGCTATAATAATAACATTATAATAAGATTAGAAAAGTAGCAATACCGTTAATAACATATAAAATAAGAATAGCACTAATCGAGCTTGTAATTTACTCTGAGCATCTCTACTTGCAATAATAAAATGAAACATTTTTTTATATTATATAATTTATGGAGATTATAACGCGGTCATTAACCTATCAAATACGTCAATATTAGCAAACGTATACTAACCGCACTTTCGATAATGGCATGCTGCATATAATTTATGACTTCGTGATATCTAGCGCTAGATCTACACGAATAATCAAATAAAATCTTGTATATATGTATATATATATATATATATATATATATATATATATATATATATATATATATATATATATATATATATATATATACGAGATGAGGAATGTTGTAATGTTTAATTTAGTAGGTTCTATTTATATATAGATAGAGAGATTTATATAGAGATATTTTGTTTCTGAAAGGATTGTTATTTATATTTTACAATTTTCTCTTATTATGTTTAGCAGTGTGGGCGGAGTAAACCTAGTGTTAAGACATTCCGTTTCCCATTTTCTGGCTATTTGTTTGAGTGGCGGAGCAGAACGCCACGCTTTGCATTGTTACCAGAGAGAGGAAATGAAAACATTTCATTCCTCGAGTGGGAATTACAAAAGAGTCAGACAAAATTAGAAAATAAATAAAAAAATCTTAGAAAACAGCTTAGTAAATTTAAGCATAATTGATATCATATTAGCCCAAACTTATTGGCGCTACGACGCGACGGTCCCAATATTGTATAAAATTTTGCATTTTTATACAAGACAATATTGACGTTATCTTCAAGACAATATTGACGCATTGGTAATTGACGATTTGATGTTCTTTTAATTTATTTTGAGGAAAGGTTTCTGATATAAAAATTCTGAAATAATGAGTAATTAAGTTTTTTTTAAGCAATTACTTATACGTTATGTATGTACCGATTTATTTAATGTTACTTTCTTGGTCACCAGTCACATGACGTCACTACATTTTATTATCTTTTTCTTTTCATTACTTAAAATTGGGTTCATTATCCTTAATCATTTTCAGACACTTCAAGGTGTTTCTTTATTAATTTCATAAACGGAAATCGGATTTCCTATTTATATGATTTTAAAGAAATATTTTCGATTTTATTCCAAGATTATTATAATCTATCTATATATATAAAAGGACATGTACTGACTGACTGAGGTAAGAGGCACGCAGAGCCGTAACCGCTGTGCGTAGAAACGTGAAATTTGGACAGATGTTCATTTTTATAATCTGGACATCCACTAAGAAGGAGTTTTGAAAAATTTTAACCCTAAAGGGATGAAATTGGGGTTGAAAGTTTGTATGGAAAAAATTTTAAATCGGCACCGATTTTTATAAAATTTGAAATTCAGACTCTTAAAAACATTTCATTGAACACGTGTTTAATGGTTTTTTAGAATTCACCCCTTAAGGGTTCAAATAAGGGGTTGAAAGTTTATACGGAAAAATCTTTAAATCACCACCGATTTTTATAAAAATTTAAATTCATACTGTTTAAAATATTTTATTGAACACGTGTTTCGTAGTTTTTTTAGAAGTCACTCCTAAGGGTGCAAATACACGGGCGAGGCTGCGCGTGCCCACTAGTATTATATATTTTTCTTTGCGATGAAATTAGCCAAAAGGCCATTGCACTTCATAATTGGGCACTTACTCTAAACAATAGAATAATACAATATATTGTCAATGTTCATGCTAACAGATGTCACGGTGCGTTGTTACCTTAAATTATATAAGATTTACTATCAGAAAGTGGAGTTTAATTGCCAGAACCTTGCCGATGCTGTATAATAACAATCATTTGAAGCTATCATAAAATTCTTTCATTTGTTTTTATAATAATATACCATTTAATTTTTATAGTCATATTGAGCCTGAGAGACTGCTAAGCATCACTTCCATTTTCCGTATATTTTAAGAAAAGCTAAAAATATGCTAAATAGCAAATTCTAATGCGGTACTTCTAATAAACATAAACGGGATTTTGACGACTTTATACTCATTTAATACAATTGGATATCGCACATTGGTATTTTAATAAACTGAAAATAAACAATGTTATTTTAATTCTCATATTCAGTTACATTTATAAATATTATTTTAATTTTAATATTCAGTTATATTTAATTATAATTATTTGTAAATCCTTGATAACAATTGCATTTTAAGTTTTAAAATTATAAATGCTTATCGTAATTTGATTATTACAATACTAAAAATGTTTTATAAAAACATATGTTATTGAGGCCAGTCGTGGCACAGGGGCAAGCACGGGTGTGAAGTGAATTCGGCGGTGGCAGTGACATAACACTAGGATTCCTCTGCCTCTGCAAGGTACTGATTGCGTACATGCGGGATACAGCGTGAAGCTGAAAAATATATATTAAATATAATATGGATTTTTTGAGGTCATCTTGGTTAAATGGACGAACGTCTGACTATATATTGCCGATGCTGTATAATAACAATCATTTGAAGTTTTTTCTCTAATTTCCGCTCGGTTAGACAAAGTTGCAACCATTTTAGTCAATTCAGTCAGTACCGCCATTTACTACGAGATGCTCACAATAGGACGGGAAGAAGAGAACAGAGTTTCTTACCACTCTCTTTATCTGCAGATACAATGTGAAACTAATAGGCTTTTATGTTCTAAGAAAGTGACAATAATATGATACAAAATGACTTTCTCGTACATTTACAACTTCCATTTTAGTTTTACTATAGCTATTATATCGATGATCTACAGAACATTATATTATAAGGTAACGTATAAACACACTGAATTAGCAGTAGTGGCGTGCTATTTGTTTCATACTCATATTGAACTTTGTGGTATTGAAAGGTACATTTAAATATATTATTAGACTTACGTTAAGGATTTAATAAATTAAGACATAATAATAGACTAGTCGTGACGCATGGGCACAAGCAAACGACGAATTGTGGGTTCGATTACCACTGTAGTTACGCCACTCAACGCGCAATACTTCTAGAACTCGGCGGAAAGTGAGAAACGGAAGTAATAGTCACTATCCACTGGTGTGGTAGGTATCATACTCTTGCATTTAATAATGTATAGACGATATAGTGATAAGTCAGTCCGTTCCCCGAGTCTTACTTTTTGACTGACAAAGATCAATACATTTTGTAAAAATATTTTTATTTTGTTAAGAAAGAATAATCATACCAAGAAAACCTAAATAATAACCATTAAAAGTAATTATTATACATCAGATTTTCTAAATTGTACTTACAAGTGAAAATCACAATATTAACCGGAGAGAAATATAATCACCACACACTGTCCTCTAACTTATTAGCATTAATTTATTTTTGCAAAAAGCTTAGAAAGCACAGCTATTATGCCTAACACAAATTGATCATTAGAATAAAAACTTAATGATTCTAGTCGTACAAGCTTGGAATATAATGAAAAGCTTCGTCGGTAAAACGACAATAAAATCGACTGTCACGATAATTACATATTGGGTTTGTACTTTCTACTGCACGAAGCAAAAAGCTCTACAATGTTATTTACTTCAATAGATATTCCTACATTATCTGTATTTTTTTTCCTTTTTATCTTCAACCTTTTATATATTCTTGCCTTGTCACTTTTACTACGAAAACACAGAGACACAGAACAGAACTTTTTCGTGGTTGATTTTTTTATTAATAAATTATTTTAATTGTAATAGGGATGTAAGTGTCCCAATAATCTTAAAATTGTTTTGGAAGAAATAAAAAAAACCTAAATCTTAGTTCACGCTTTAGGTCATAAAACATTAATATATTTTTTTTTCTATACCAACGGCATTAAGGATATTTTTTAATTATATAATTTTAACTACTTTTCAAAGTGAAGGTACAACATTTTTATATAAGGTACATATTATGGTTTTTTCCCACAGTTCTACTTCTAACATATTTCTATTTACTTATTAATTTATTGTATAATAAAATAATAAAACTCACATTATCTTATGAACTCCTCCAATGTATTTCTTCACCAGTGGTACTACATCTAGCCTCGATGCCGTTTCGGGAATAAGCCCCTCCAATACGATGTGTACCGCTTTTATACATTATTTATTTATTAACTACCCTCTTTATTTTTACAAGACCTAACACTGGTCGATTTTATACCATTATTTATTTATCAACAACCCTCTTTTTTTCAAAACCTAACACTCGACCATCCTGACTTCGTGCATGTCCTCATGCACGTAGTTAAGCCTAACACTCGGCATGGAGGCTAGAT
>JAATLQ010035564.1:0-30102 GCA_013421005.1 Heliconius erato x Heliconius himera
CTACGTCCAACGAGACGGCGAGAAGAACATCTCTATCTGTCGTCGCGGCCAACGACCGGGTCTTCAGGGCGTTCAGGGCATCAATGGTTGAGCGGCCGGCCCTAAACCCGAACTGCGCATCTGACAGACCCGGACCTACCTCCTCTAGGTGCTGAACAAGGCGGGCAGCAATGATCTTCTCTAAGATCTTGCCCGTCTCATTCAGCAGCACTATTGGCCTATATGCGGAAGGAGAGTCCTCCCTCTACCTACCCTGCTGTATGGTGGATACAGCGTAACGCTGAAAAAGACCTACTAATTCGCCCAAAACTACGTTTCGTAAGCTTGGTACCACCAAAGTTCTAGTTTTTATATTCATTTGAAACTTTATAAGTTTTAAACGTCTCATTCAATATTGCTAAGTGAACATTCACCTGGTATTTTTGAGTTTGATTTCCACTTGGGAGAATAAATTAATATCATTATTACTCTCTCTGGCAGCAAAGGGCGGCGTTGATTTCCACCATTTGGTCAAAGTCTCTACAATTGGCCAAAAAGTGAAGAAGGGATTGTGTTAAAAGCAACAATATAGAAGGGACCTACCTTGCAGAGATACAGCGTGAAATTGAAAAGTATTTATAAATTTGCCTAAAACACGTAAGCTCGACACCGCTACAGCTCCTTCCTATATTTATACTCATTTGGAATTTTATAATATAAATTTCAAACGACATTCTAAGTATTGCTTGCTACATGAATATTACATGGTAAACATGGTGATTATAGGTTCAATTTTCACTTCCGGCATCAAGCCCAGCACTAAAATTAGCCACTTAACACGCTATGTTTCTGAAATTAGACGAAAAGTAAGGAACAAAGTGTCTAAAGTCTGGACATTTCCTGCATACTCTACGTAGGATGCGGGATACAGCGTGAAACTAAAAAAAAATATAAATTTACCCAAAAGAAGGACCGTAAGTTCATTTTATCTGAAGTTCCTATATTTATATTCATTTGGAGCTTTATAAGTTTTTAACGACACACTAAATATTGCTAGGTGAACAGTTAGCAAGTTGGAAACGATCGCTCAGTGAATTGGTTTCGAGTGTCTTCGAGCTTTAACAAAGTTCCCCATCTCGATAGAAACCCTTGTTATCAGTACAGTGGGGACAAACCATTATTTTATATCAAAGAATTAAACTTTTTCAAAGTATAAGAAATTAATTACACTTATTTAAGTTAGGTTTTTTAATATTGTTTTTTATATATAGATTAATTAATAAAAAATGGTAAAGCTGAAAGAGAATTCAGTGATATATAACATTTTTTTTTTACAAATTCCCAATTGAATAGTAGAAAATTACTAATGAATGCTAAGCTAAGGTGCTCTATGATATATGATTTTTAATTAAAACTCCAACTCAAAGATATATTTCTATAATTAAAAATAAATAAGTAAACAACTTTACTGTTTTCCTGCATAGTACCATATGCAAAAATATCTTAGTTGCAAAACACTTCGTTATGTACTTTTCATCCAAATTGTATTAAAACTGCGTCTTGTCTGCCGGAACTCAACATCGAGTTTTGCCTCGTTACCAGAGCGAGAAAATAAAAATAACTTCTTCAAAGTAAAAATCAAGCACATAGCCTTATTATCAGAGAATGAAAAGAAATACAACTCCTCTAGAATATCAAAAAATAAGGAAACTAACCTTGCCACGGGTATATCTTCTATTCTCTCTGTACCAAGTGACCTGTGCTGGTGGTCTGCTGCCGTGAGTGACGCAAGTCAGAGTGAACTCAGAGTCAGCTGACAACTGACCGGGCTTCTCTATTATTGATACTGATGTTGGGCGCACTGTAACCAAAATATTATTATAGGTGGTTTTTTTTTGCATCACGTTGTATCCTGCAGGTGGTAGAACCTGAGGACCTAGTGATAAGAGACTTTGTCGCCATTAAGACATTTCTGTTCCCCACTTTACGCCGAATTCTGGATGTATTGTGTGTTCTGTGGCGGAACTAAACACCACATTTTGCCTTGTTAGCAGAGCGAGGAACTACAATAATATTGCATTTCTTCGAGTATCGAATAATTATCGTATAAAATCGAATACTTTGAATATACTTGTCCTTCAAGGTGGGCATCGAACCCACAACTGCCGTTTCTACTGGGTAATGGTTAAAAAAAGGATTAATAATATTTATTTTACTTTTACATGTTCTTCCGACAACACGACATAATTAAGAGAAATGTATGATACGTGAGACACTAAGGTCCTAAGGCGAGGTACATGGATTACACAGAAACTATCAATATTAAGCGATATAATGTATATATATGAGGCCAGTCATGGCGCAGGGGCACATAGTGTGACTGTAAAATCGACTGGTTGTGGGTTCGATACCCACTCGAAGAAATTAAGTATTAATAGACATTTATATTTTCATTTTTTTCGGTCTGGTGTAGAGACAAAGCGTAGCATTGAGTTCCGCAATGACTGAGCACACAATGCCTCCATAACACAGCGGAAAGTGGGGAACGGAGTGCCTTAACACTAGGTTCCCTCTGCCTACGGTGATGTGTGCGGGATACAGCGTGATTTAAAAAATATATATAATGTATGTATAGCCTTCCTCAATAAATAAACCATAGGTTACAAAAAAAATAAATCAGTAATTTTGGAGATAAGCACATTAAACCAAATAAACTCAACTATACAACATCATTTACTATACTATAATATACTATAATATTTTTATACTATAATATTTTTTGGTCTTCTCATACTTACAATGCATTTCAACCCTCGCAGTTCTTTCATGGGGACTCAGCAAGGGTGTGTTCGTAGCTTGACATTTCACGGAAGTGTTAAGCCAGCTCCTCTCGGCTCCACTCACGCTTATCCTACTGATGATGATTTTACCATCGTTCTTCAAAATGGTGTGGTCTTCTAACGGCTTGCTGTTTATCAGCCAGGATAACGTTGGTTGTGGTCGGCCTGTAGAAGGTAAGGATTATTTTTTTAGTTTCACACTGTGTCAGCTTCACGCTGTATCCCGCACACAGCATTTCAGCCGTTTCCCATTTTCTGCCGAATTCTGGAGGCATTGCGTGTTGAGAACTCAACGCCGCGCTTAACCTCGACACCAGAGCTAAGAAATGGAAATATAAATTTAAGTAAATATTTCATCTCCTCGAGTGCGGATCGAACCCACAACCAGTCGGTTTTACAGTCACACCTCGTGCCGCTGCGCCACGACTGGCCTCAATTTTTGTTTTTTTTTACTGTGTCCTGTAAGTAGCAGAGTAGACAAAGAGAATTAAATATTATAATACTACAATTTTCCACGCAGTGCCCTATTCTCAAGACATTGCGTGTTAAGTGACGGAACTCAACGACGCACTTTGTCTTTTTTGTTATCAGAGCAAAAGAAATCGCTGAATGGGAATATAGAATTCGTGCTGCTATGCTGAAGATCTCAATGATGAAAACTTTATATACTAATTGTTATCTCATACGTATACCACAAGTACAACTTAACATTATTTTTTTTTGTCAAACGCCAATAAATTCAAACTTATTTAGAAGGAAAAAGGGAAGAAAAGACTTTCGTATCACTTTTATACACTAGATTCTTAGATACTACGACAGTTTCGAAACATAAAAAGTTTTATTGAACAAGGAGCTTTTGCCTATAGCTTCTTACTTTTAATTCGATTTTTGTTAAAGCCAGCAACTTTGTTTACGTAGACTTTAAAATGCAGTATGGAAAATCCCGGTTCTCCTCGTTGTCGGTGGAATTTCCGAAAATCCGCTTTCAGTGCTATTCTACACTCCCCAAGAAACCCATTAAATTTAAATTTTCTGAGTCCAACAGTTTTGTCTGTGTAGCAGTATATACAATATTGAGATGTGGAATGCAATAGGAGCGGAATGTATTAATTTAAGGTTCCCAGTTAACCTCTACCTTCTCTGATATATACAGGATACAACGTAAAGACAAAAAAAATCAAAATCTTTAGATTATTTCACCAATCCAACTATGAAATTTTAACTAATAATCATACAAGTAGTTCGTTAAAAGACAGAATTGAATTTACTGGGAACATGAAATCTAAAAGCGAATGGTTGAATAATAAATGATTAATCAAGTCTTAATGAAATAACATAATATTTCTCTCTTGCTACTCTCATTATTAATTGTCATATATTATCCATGTAATGACAAAAATAGAGTTAGAAGAGAATTTCGAAAATTTATTAATTCATTCATTGCTTTACTACGTCCGAGAGAAATCTTCACCACGGCAGAGAGAACCTGAGAACCTAGTGTTAAGGCACACCGTTCGCGTTCGCCATTGAAATACTTCTGATCCACACGTTCCGCTGAACTCTGGTGGCATTGCGTGTTAAGTGGCGGAACTCAACGCCGCGCTTTGCTTCTTTAACAGAGCGAGGAAATGAATCACTTGTGTCCATGGCCCACGACTAGCAACACACACGTAATCTGCTGAGCCATGATTAATTTATTAATCTGATTTCATTATAAAATCATGAAAAATTAAGATTTTAAAATTAAAGACATTTGAATCCGCTACCATCGTTAACAAACAAACGATACGAACATATAAAACACAGTGGAAAATATATTTAATACTTCCAAATTGCTAATTTTGTTTGTATAGACGCCTCACGCGTCACGCTAACATCTATTTACTTTATGTAGGCAGAAGGAATACATTATTGTATACATTTCCACCTCACTCACGTTTGCTTTATGTACATAGTGATGTGACACTGCTTGTCCTTATGGATTATACTAGACTTTAAGTATGGCTTCGTCCGCGTGGTTAAATGGCACCAAGAGTCACTAACGTATGCCACATTCTAAGTGTCCGCGGCATCTCTTTCGCAGGTACAGAACCCTCTGTATATAATATATATGTAATACTAGTGGGCCCTGCGCGACTTCGCTGGTTTCTTTTTTATTTAAGTTTATTTAAGTTGTGTTTAAGAATAATTGGTTAGTATGTATACCATTATAATACATTTTATAAATTATAATTCAAATTTTTTGGGATTCTATTTGTATTTTGCTCCCAAAATTGTCGTATATGCTAGAAAAATATTTAATTATTTCATATATCTACCTAGACAGGCGCGCTCGGCAAACGCGGTTTTTCCACGTAAAACTCTGATCCGCGTGAATTCCGGAATATAAATAATAGCGTTTGTGTTCCAGCTCCGTAGTGATAGTTCCATAAAAATAATTTCTGGATGGTTGGTTAAGTAGCCCGGACAAATAAAACGACAGATAGATAGAAGAACAAAAATTATAAAATTGATTTTTTATATTGTATTATCGTGTAAAAATCCATTACCACTTTAATAAACACGGTTATTTTGAAATCACAGATAGACAATTTAATTTATTAAAATAACCGGTCTAATGCAAGTCGAACTCGCATGCCGAGGGTTCCGTACTATTTCTGCATTGTATTGTAACGGGAGGTACAACATAAAAAAGATAACAAACTTAATTTTGCGGTCCTGTATTGGAATGTTCACACCAAGCCCTTACAACTGATACCGCACTTGAACTAGAGACATAATATCAAATTTTGGCTCCTTATTAAGGCTATTAGTTTTTAGGATTTAACCACAAATAGTTGTTAATATTTGTTGTTGTATAGTTTTCACATTTTTTTTCTGAAGTAGGAAAAAAGGTCTTAGCGGTTGAACATACAAACAAACTCTTCCGCTTTATTATATTAGTATAGATTAGTTAGATAGTCTAGATAGCCTTTCTTGATAAATCGACTAACAAACAAAAACCTTTTTATTTCCGTATCATATTATTAGAATAGAATAATAAATCTAAACTTGTAACGATGGTTACGTTACCACTTATCTACCGTTTGATTGTCTGTACGCGATGATCTCAGCACCTATTATCTAAAATAGTGGTATCTATGTTACAGCTATTTAAATATGAATCCACGATCTTCGGGCATTGTCCAAAAATCAGGTCAAGCCACAATTGCACCATTACGTCATTAAGTAGGCATTTATCGGATTTATTTGAAATATTAAAAGCTTAATTTTGGGATTATCATTATTTACGTTTACAGTATCATTTAAATTTATAAATTGTCAGTGAATTTTGTATAAAATACATATATTTTTTTGATTATATTAAAACCAGAGATGCTATGGAGCTAAGTAACCGATATCGAATATCTGAAATAACAAAAAAAGATTTGTAAACATAAAATAAATAAATCAAAAATCTTATATCCTTATCGGAAATCCGGGATAGTAATTATAATGTTACGGAGTGGTAATTATAATGAGGCTGTCGTGGCCCAGGGGCACAAAAGTGTGACTGTAACGCGACGGTTGTGGGTTCGATCTGATTCCCTCACTCGAGGAAATGAAATATTTCTTGAAATTTATATTTCTGTTTCTTCGCTCGGGTGTCGAGGCAAAGAGCGGCGTTGACTTCCGCTATTTAACATGCAATGCCTCCAAAATTCGGCGAAACGGAGTGTCTTAACATTAGGTTCCCTTTGCTTACCCTGCTGTGTGCGGGATATAGCGTAAAGCTGTTTAATTTTTTATTTTTATTTTTAATGTTTAAATGATATATCGAAAAGATCAAATTTAATTAGTAATTATGATATTTAAATGATATACAGGATGGAAGTGTCACCATCACTTTAAATGAAACCATGGTTTTAAGTACTCCATAAGAGCCCAATACAATTTTTTTTCCCAAAAATGAAAAAATGATTTTTTCAAACAAAATAAATAATAAAATTGCCGTTTTAAAATAAAACGCCATTTGTTAAAAACGACGTACGCAAACATAAACCTATCAAAGGGAAAACGCCGCATTCCGAAATCGAGTATTGGCGGCAAAGTTCAAAGTTGCTTAACCTTTAGTAGTATTTTCGTAGCAGTATGTGTTTACGTTATTCGCATGTTTGCGTAACTGCGTCACACGAAATACAGGTATGGATGAACATCGTGAAATAAAAAAAAACCTACGTCTAAACTATTGAGGCGTCTTGATTAATTTCTTTAGGCATGGGTTTGAAATATTTTACCCTATATGCTGTTTCGGTAAAAGGAGCGCTGACTCTTCCACCCTGTATAATATTTAAATTGTATATGATTTGCCTTTCTAAAGAAAGTATAGAGCGGTGTGTTTTGATACTAGCCTTACCTGCCTACTCTGTTATATGTGGCACTCAACGCCGCGCTTTGCCCCGACACCAAAACGAAGAAATGAAAATATAAATGTAAATAAAAAAAATCCAGTCGATTTTTCAGTCACGCTGCCCCTGCGCCACCACTGGCCTCAAGGCCTCTAGGTAAAAGGGGGAGGAAAATAATGTTATTCATTCCCCCGAATGGAAATCGAACCAAATCACCAATGCCGTTAAAATTGGTTTAATTTTAAATCATCAAAAGATAAATTTCAGGATTATCGTTATTTACGTTACAGTGTAATTTTAAATGTTACCTAACTTTACGAGCGGGATATAACTAAAAGTTAGCAACTTTGCTATAATATATATCGTCGATTAGATTTTATCGGTACTGCAAATGTATTGGGGCCGTCGTGGTGTAGTGGGGCTGGAGGTTTTATAAAACGCGATGGCTTAGGATTCATGGTAGATGGAATGGCTTATTTTCATTCATTCACTCTGATAAGTTATTGTGCGGCGTTGAGTTCCGCCATATAAGACGCTATAGCGCTAAATCGTACAGAAAGTGGAGAATGTGGTGGGCACCTTGCTATGCGCGGATACAGATTCAAATTCCAAAACATTTAAAGGTCTCGTTATTATTATTATTATTATTATTATCAACTTGACGCTGTATACCGCATATAGCAGGGTATAAATCTAGTGCTAATACACTCCGTTCCCTACTTTCTGCCGAATTTTACGAGGTAAAGCGTGTTGAATACGGAACTCAACGACGGACTTTTGCCTTGATGCCAGAGAGAAGAAATAAAAATATTAATAAATAATAATAAATTTTCTCATGCGGAGATCGAACCCACAACAGTCGCGTCACATTCTTCCCCTGAGCCACGACGGCGTTATACGCAATAAAATAAACATTCTACAAAGTTCTATCCATTTTTTTACTCCACAAAAGGTAAATTATATTAGTTTTATCTTTTATCGTCAGTATTTTGTCAAAAAGCTTTGTCATAATCAAAAATCTATTCTACATTAATTGAATAGTCAATAGTGTATTGTCAATTGACCGGATATATCAAATTTATGCTCATCCGCTTGTTTGATATTGGTAATTCACATCGAATGTGCTTCGATATCCTATCGGACTTTTATTAAAGCAAATTTAGACACTAGCTATTCGTTCGCGGCTTCGCCCGCTTTAGCATATTGATATAATATAGACAAATTATACAAAATTTTTACATAAATTGTAGAATATGCGTTATTCTGTTCTATGAGCGATATGTATGACTGTAAAGTTTCATTTAAATCCGTTTAGTAGTTTTTGTGTGTAAGTAAAACAAACATTCAATCTTATAAACTTTTGTATTGACAATAGTATGAAGTTTAAATTTTTAAGGTAGAGTATATGTAGTGTCAGATTACTTCATTGGAAAGATATACTAACCTAACCTAACCTACTGAATGGAGAGAAGAAACACTCCATTCTCCCCTTTCGATCTATTCAAATACAATATACGGTGGATGGCGTAGTTAAAAAGTGCGTTTTGCTTTATAAATAATGAGGCCACCGAGAGGCCTTCGTGGCGCAGCAGTTTTACATCTATGATTGTTCAGATTAATTAAATGTTTTTTTTTTCGGTTTCACGCTGTATTCCGCACACAGCGGGGTAGGCAGAGGGAACCTAGTTTTAAAACATTCCGTTCTTCAATTTCCACCAAATTTTTGAGGTATTGCGTGTGGGGCGGAGCTCAACGCCGCAAATTATATATGAATTAGATTTTCACTTCCTCGCTCTAATATCGCAATAACATAAAAATACAATTGTTCCAATAATTGTACGTGAGAATGGAACCTTCAACCAATGCGTATAGGCACGCATCTAGACTATAAGGTTCATATTTCTAAACTAAGGCTTTAATTAATTAATTCGCTACCCACGTCTATACTACTTTGGGCCTAATTCTTAAACATCCTTCTAAATATAAGTTAGTATACGCTGAAACTATATTTAGTTATATTTTAATCGCTAGTAAAATAATATGTAACTGTGTAACTGGAAAACAGATGTCTTAACACTAAATTTCTGTGCCTATTTTTTTTTCAAAGAGATTGGGGAAGAAAGAAATACTTAGGTAACGTGGCAAAGCACGGCGTTGAGCTCCGCCACTTAATATTCAATGGTTCAAAAATGCTGTGAAAAGCTGGGAATGGAAATAAAAATAATGGAAAACAGAGTATCTTAACACTAATATTTAAGTATTTAATACTATAAGGCCGTCGGCAGCGGCATAGAGGTGTAAATATGGCCACATGAGGGAATGCATTATTTTCCTTACATTGTTCTACTAACAAAACAAAGCGCGGCGTTGAGTTCCGCCATCAACATCAACAAGTAATATTCCGAAAAATGGGCAAAAACAGAAACGGAGTGTCTTACTATTCCTGCCTACCCCACCGATTTCATACGTGAATGTACACCATCTTTTTATTATTACATATTGTGTATTACTCTACATAGATTGGCAGAGAGAACCCAGTGACAAATCACTCCATATTCTCCGTAAAATAATGAACATTCATTCCAACAACGAAAATACACACCCACTAAGTGAATAATAGACCAAGCAAAATGAACTTTAACCCAAGAACAGAAACTCCGGGAGCGAAGTGGTGACATCGTGAATAAATAATTCGTCTGTATGAAGTTTGACTTTTGATTCGAGAGCGTTTTGAGGGTATTGTACTGAAAATGAAGTTGCGAGATCCATTTTATTGTGGGCTTGTTCTTTTTTTATTATGATATTATATGTATGCATAAGATGATCGAAAGGTAAATTTTCTTAAATAAGTAAATCAAATAGATCAGCTTCACGCTGTATCCCGCACACAGCAGGGTCGGCAGTGGGAACCTAGTGTTAAGATACTCCGTTCCCGACTTTCCGCCGAATTCTGCAGGCGTTTCGAGTAGGGGAACTCAACGCCGCGCTTTGCCTAAGATAAATATTTCATTTCCTCGAGTGGGAATCGAACCCACAACCAGTCGCGTTTGCAATCTGGCCTCTCATCTCTCTCTTAATTTTCTTTCGCCTTTTATATTCTGTACCGTATTCTATCACTATGATCTACGTATAGTAGGAGAGGTAACCTGGAAATGTAGTGTTAAGACACTTCTGTTTCTCCCTTTCCGAGGAAAGACATCTCTACTCTGGCATTGCGCCGTGTTGTTGCGTTCCGCTATTCAACAGAGTGGCGGAACACAACGACGCGCTTTGTTTTGTTTTTTCTTTTATCATCACGCTGTATCCCGCATATAACAGGGTAGGCCGATGGAAAACGGTATTAAGACACTTACATTTTCTACTTACCGTCAAATTTTCAAGTGTGTTGTCGAAGTTAACGCCGGTTTTATCTTGGTATTAACCAGAGCTAAGAAATTAAACTATTAATAAATTATTTCCCCTAGTGAGAATTGAACCCGCAACCGTCGCGTTACCCTCACTGCGCCAGGACTCTCTCTTGTCTTGTTATCAGAGCTAAGAAATACTACGACGGCATGTTATTATTTAAATAGGAAATCTAAAGTTTATTTGAGTCAATATTATTTATTCAAAATCAAAGTTTCACCAACAAAGCGGGCGGCGGAAGTGGACTATTATAATGTAATTGATTCCAACTGTTCTACTGAATTACTCGTATACAATTACGAGATTAAATAGAATATATTATTATATGTACACTATATTGTGTAAAGTGAAAATTTTTGCGAGGATTGTGGGTTCGATTTTTTTTATTTATATTGAACGTTTCATTGCATTTCGCACATAGCAGTATAGGCATAGGGAATCTAATTTTAAGACATTCCGTTCCCCATTTTCATAACATTGCAAATTGTTGTGGAACTCAACACTGCGTTTCGTCTTGTTGACCAAGCGCGGAACCCACAATCGCGTTTACAGCCAGAGTTTGTACCATTGTACCACGAGTTCGATTCTCATAGAATAATAAGATAGAAATTAACTAAATAATGAATATTTTTTTTTGTTTATTTTGGTATTTTTTTATTTTACACATTTAATATGTGTAACTGAATAAAAGGCTTAAAGAAGTCTATCAGTCATTCACAACATCAAAATAAACTAAGCGCTATACAATAATAATCATTTGTTAACACTAGGTTCCTTCTGGCCACTCTTCTATATGCGGGATGGAGTGAAGCTAATAAAAAAATATTTGTAAAAACAAAAACCCCGACTGCATAAAACTAAAAAGAAAATAAACAAGACAACTTACTTCCTTAGCTTCACATTATATTCCTAAACGCTACGGTCAACACCCTGTGTTAAGAAACGCATTCTCCACTTTCATGCGCACAGATAATATAAATAATGAATTTCCCTGAACGAGAATTGAACCCACAACCGTAGCGTTTACAGGCGTACCTCTTTGACTGCATACAATAATAATAATTTCTTCAATGATTATATATCTATCTATTGTTCAATAAGCAGAGAAAAAATTGAAAATAAAACGAAATACAATATAGGGAAAAAAAAAAATTTTTTTCGAGAATGTGAAGCAAGCTAAACACATCCATATATTATAAATGGTGTTTGAAGGACAACCTTAATATAAATTTTTCTACTTTCAATCAAAAAACTAAATTACTATGTACATTGTAACTGATATCTCAAACACCTTTTAAAATATTATTTAATAAATAATGCCTTGGCTTGTGATGTGTCTAGTGGTTAGAACTCTTTATAGTTGTGATCGTGAAGAACCCAAAATCTTTTAGAGATTCAGAGGAAACAGTGTTAAGAATTTCATATTATGCCATTAGAAGGTATCGCTTTAATAAAATATTTGCCATCAGAAGTTGTTCTTGTGTCAGTTATTTAGATAACTGTAGACTCGACAATATAACATTGTCATAACTCGAAGCTCGTCCGAAGATAAGCCAAGAGCGCGTCCTATCTTCCTCTCCACTATAACTGCGAACGAGTTATAATAAAAGGAAGAAAGAGTACGGGCCCCGCCCCGCCCCTACACCGTGAATTCCTACCAGACTGCGGCTGCAACAGTCTTATTGAACTCTCCGGGACGTTTGTGTGTGATCTTTCCGAAGGTAGTTGTTACGCTTGTTTATATTAAGATTATATTAGAATGGTGATCCGTGATGTTGATTGATTTGTGAGATCAATATAAGTCGTTGGAACGAACGCACTACCGCAAGGCGGCCGATATGTTAAATAAACGCACGGCACACACCCCACAGTCGTGTCTCGAACCGTAGGCGGACACTACTACTTACACCAGAGTTCCAGGACATAAAATAGCACCACACACCCGTATGAGACAGGCGGACACTACTACATACACCGGACCTGGGACATAACAGCACCACACACCTACTAGTCGTATACCAAGTCGTAGAAGTGGTATATAAAATGTCAATGGCTAACGCCATACAAGCATAGCTTACGTACCGCGAGCGTACTGCGAGACGGCAGACTTCAAATTATCACATTATATTTATTATACATTTGGTACGAGTCTTTATGTGCATCATATTTATTTGTACCGTAGTACTTAATAGTTCGACTCGACCGCTGCCTTCCGAGCATCACCACCACCTATATATACGAAACGACGGTCGCGACACTCGGGACGACAATACACGAACTCATCTCGATTAATATTTTATTCAAAATATATAGTTTGTATTATTCATAATTAACTATGTTATTTATGTGCATTGCCATGCATATTTTATTTTATTTATTTATTTATTTTTTTCTTATACTCAAGGTATATACTGTTACAACATACATACATATAGCTACTTTTATGTTTTACATTATATCTTTCACTAGAGGACGCGCGCGGCTTCGCCCGCTTATTAGGAGTGAATTCTAAAAAAACCACGGAGCATGTGTTCAATAATATATTTTTAACAGTCCGAATTTAAATTTTTATAAAAATCGGTGGCAATTTAAAGTTTTTTCCATATAAACTTTCAAGTCCTATTTCATCCCCTTAGGGTTAAAATTTTTCAAATTCCCTTCTTAGTGGATGTCCAGAATATAAAAATAAACATCTGCCCAAATTTCACGTTTCTACCATCAGCGGTTACGGCTCTGCGTGCGTCTTACCTCAGTCAGTCAGCACAAGTCCTTTTATATATATAGATATACTAGAGGGCGCGCGCGGCTTCGCCCGCTTATTAGGAGTGAATTCTAAAAAAGATACCAAACACGTGTTCTATAAAATATTTTTAACAGTCTGAATTAAATTTTTTATAAAAATCGGTGGCAATTTAAAGATTTTTCCATATAAACTTTCAACCCCTTATTTGAACCCTTAGAGGGTGAATTCTTAAAAACCATGAAACACGTATTCAATGAAATATTTTTAAGAGTCTGAATTTCAAATTTTATAAAAATCGGTACAGATTGAAAAAACTTCCATACAAACTATCAACCCCTATTTCATCCCTTTAGGGTTAAAATTTTTCAAATTCTTTTCTTAGTGGATGTCCAGAATATGAAAATAAACATCTGCCCAAATTTCACGTTTCTACCATCAGCGGTTACGGCTCTGCGTGCGTCTTACCTCAGTCAGTCAGCACAAGTCCTTTTATATATATAGATGTAGATGAATAAACAGAAGTAATTTATTTTTAAACATTTTTAAAGTGTTATTCCACACTTAGGAAAGAAAAATACTTATTTAGAAAACGTATAAAAATTTTAATGCAGCGGGACTCGAACCCGCACCTCCTCAAAGTATGACTGCTGTGGCACAACGTTGGTGGACGGAATCCTACTGGAGGAAGAAAAATATTTATTATTTTCAAGCTTTAGTATTGAGGAAAAGCACAGCGTTGAGTCCCGCCAATTGCAATGCCTACAGAATTCAACGGAAAACGAGGAACACCGCAGGGTAGACTCTCTGTGGGTACACTCTACTGTGTTCGAGATACAGCGTGACGCTACAAAAATATGTTTAAATTATTTAAACGCTTTGAAAGTGGAGAAGAGTGAGAGTGTTTTAAAACTAGGTTCTCTTTGTCTAAATTAGATGAAAATCTGAGAACTAAACAGATTTTTTCGGAGTTTAAATCATACATGAATCATAGATTTTACTCACCAACAAGGCAAGAGGGTAAATAAAATAAAAATCTAAATATTGTTTCATATTTTTCAGTGAACAAAGAAATTGTGATATTATTTAAGCTTAACAGCTCCCCGAGATCTTTGATAAACGGACAAAAGATCTAAAATGAATATAAATTTCACGAGCGTTGAGTATCATTTTAAACAATTACGGTAAAATACGAATAGAAGGCTGTTTTGCCACTGGAAGTTGGAAGCTTTAAAAATTTAAGCTCAATTTATTTATTCATGTATCTCCCCTTATCCATATAAGGAATTTTTACATTGTATTTTCTTTCTTTAGCTTCGCGCTGTATCACCAGACAGACCTAGTGTCAAGAAATTTTGTTTCCTACTTTCCGCCGAGTTTTGGAGATATTGCAAGTTGAGTGGTGGAACTTAATCTTATTCCATACTTAGGAAAGAAAAATACTTATTTAGAAAAGGTATAAAAATTTGAACGTAGCAGGACTCGAACTCGCGCCTCCTGGAAACCGACCTCCTCCCTACAGATACGCTAATAACATAAATAAGTTGTAACAAGCGTATAAAAATTTCGACGTAGCTTGACGTCAGAGCGCCAGGTCGTTTCTAGGAGGCGCGGGTTCGAGGCTACATTCAAATTTTTATACGTTTTTCAAATAAGTATAAGATCTCGATGGTGCTGTGGCACAATATTTAACTATAATCGCAATTGTTGTGGATTCGATTTCCACTAGTTGGAATCAACAATTATTTTTATTTCCTTGCTCTAGTATCAAGACAAAGCGTGAAGTAGAGATCCGCCACTCTGCCGACTGAGTATTTTAACACTAGGTTCCCTCTGCTATGTATGTGGGATCCAACATGAATTAAAAAATAATAAAACTTATAAAATACATACTAGAAATATTTTTAACAAGAAAAACATAGCTTATCTTCCTAATTTCAGTGTACAACAAGCACAACGTCTGTCAGTATAATCTAGACAAATGGCTACGCTAGTGCCACTGGAGTAGGCCTTTGATTGAATTGTTTTATTTTTACGTATATATTGCATTTATCAACGTTATGTATGTATCTGACTTTATATGGTGATTATGCCAGTATGTGGGAATGTTTTTAAACCGTTTTTAAAGTAATATACTTAGGTAAAGGCCAAGGCCGTTGTGGCATAGCCACACGCGCGTGCGACTATAAATGCAACGGTTGTTGGTCCAATTCCCACTTGAGGAAATGATATATTTGATATTTTCATTTTCTCGTTTTAGTAACCAGGCAGAGCGCGGCATTGAGTTCCGCAACTCAACACACAATGCCTTGAGTATTCGACGGAAAGTGGGGAATGGAAGTGTCTTAATGGGGAGTTAAGTACCTTATCTGGACACTAGACTCGCAGGTTCCCTCTGCCTACCTTGCTATGTGTTGGATATAGCGTGAACCTAAAAGAAAAATTAAAACTAAAGTTTAAAATATTATAACCATTTTCCGCCATGTTAGAATTTTTATATTTTCTCTAAGAAAGTTGTTTTTTTTTCAGAGAATGTCTTTATTGCCACTTCAACTGTTAAGTTGATTTTATGCAACATGCAATTACTCGAAAACTGGTTCAAGATTTTGTTTCCCTATATGCAGAATACTTTTTAACCGACCTCTGCAAGAAAACGAGGTTATCAATTCAAATATTTTTTTTATGTTTGTTACCTCAGAATTTTTGACTAGATGAACCGATTTTGATGATTCTTTTATTATTTGAAAGCTAGTGCTTTCCTTGTGATCCCATTTTAATTTGGTCCATATCTGACAATGGTATCTGTGAGATAATCACCTCAGTCTTAAATTTGCATTAAGTATGTGCGCGACAAATGGACGAATAAATAAAATAAATAAATAAATCAGCTTCACGCTGTATCCCGCATACAGCAGGGTAGACCAGTGTTAACACACACGCTTTGCATGTTGAGTGGCGGAACTCAACGCTGCGTTTTGTTTCGACACCAGAGCGAAATGAAAATATAAATGTCAGTAAATATTTCGTTTTCCGAGTGGCGATCGAACCTACAACCAGTCGATTTTACAATTACACTTCATGCCCCCGCGCCACGACTGGCCTCAATATTTTTTTAGTTTATGTTGTAATTAATCTTTTTTTTTTTTAAATTAATTTATTTTACTACAATAACACTTTTAACCGGGTCACCTAAAACTATTTATATAATATGTTTCAGTTAAAATTAACAAGGGGATAATTTGAAATCTCTATAGTCTACTTTTATCTCGGTCCGACTGTATAATAGATCCTTGGGGAGCTGACCGTTTGAATTGCACTACCAAGTTACGTTTAACTCGAAAAGTTTATATAAGTATATAAAATAACACACTTTAAATGGTTTTTTTTAATATTCATTATTTTACGTAATGTTTACTTGATTTTATATATGAAATACAGTCGAATTGATAACCTCCTTTTTTTACAGAAGTCAGTTAAAAAAGGGTAAATAGCTATCGGACTCGCCTAACGCGGCTTCCGTACCAATTTCAGGAATTTAGGTCAAAGGAATGTGCAACTTATAAAAGATGACAAACTTAAGTTTGCGAGTATATGCATTCATTTTGTATGAAATGAACTAGAAATATAAGTTAGTTAATTAGTTTTTAATCTTTTTTTTCAATGAAGTACGTATAAATTTTCACTTTTTTGGATTTTTGTGCTTTTAAGTTCGCATTTGGTGCCAAATTTAATAAATGTAAGTCCACGGGGACCCAATTTCATATAAAGTGCAGCAAAAATTATGCATAAATGCTCGTATCTTTTTCGTTGACTTGGAAACTTAATTTTTGCTGTGCTCCAAAAGATCGTAGAGCGGAATATTTAATAATTCTTATTAAGAAAACGTAAAAAAAAATTGAACGTAGCGGGATTTGAACCCGCTTATTATCGTTTGCCAAGAGAGAATATTATTTTTTAAATATATATTTTTTTATTTTTAAAATGGTATTCCACTCTTAGTATAGAACAATACTTATTAAGAAAACGTTTAAACATTTGAACGTAGCGTAGTGTAACGTAGAAAAATAAAGAGAAGAAAATAAGGCTGGCATAACAAAAATCAGCTTCACGCTGTATCCCGTATACGTAGGCAGAGGGAATCTAGTGTTAGAACACTCCGTACCCCACTTTCTGCCGAATTCTAGAGGCATTGCGTGTTGAGTGGCAGGACTCAACGCCGCGCTTTACCTCGACACCAGAGCGAAAAAATGGAAATATAAATTTAAGTAAATATTTCATCTTCTCCAGTGAGGATCGAACCCACAACCAGTCGGGTTTACAGTCACAATTTGTGCCACTGCGCCACGACTGGCCTCATAACACTTTAATAATATTAAACAACCAACGGCCCACTCGCGGCTTCGCCCGCATACCACCTATAATTCTTTTATTTTACTGCATTTGCCAAAAGATAGATTGTATAATTTATACATTCCAACATTTTTCATAATTTTGAAAAAGTGAAAGCACTACGAGGCTGTTCGCGAGGACGAAATCGGCAGCAAGGGCGCGCCCGCGGGACTCGAGCCTATGTTTGCGGCCGTAAACAGAGCGTTGAATTATTCGAATATTACATTTTTTAACCGACTTCAGTAAGAAAAAGAGGTAATCAATTCGACTGTATTTTTTATGTTTGTTTACTTTTGACTGGCTAAACCGATTTTGATATATTTTTATTTGAAAGCTAGTGCTTCCCGTGTGGTCAAGCTAATGCTACAACAACCTTCAAAATTACAATTTTTTTTTTATTTTATTTCTTTAACAAAATCAAAATACCTTTTACTTTATATAAAATGTATTTTTTACTTTTAACTTCGTTGTTTGAAGTCGCTTTTTTTTTGTTAAAATTTAATTCATTTTAAAAGTATACGACCAAATTACGTGCTATACAAGACAAAGCTTATCTTCATTAAATTTTCTTGATGACGGAATAACTTTTGCTCGTAAGTTTTAACATCTGTGTCACATAAAAAAAGTTTGATTTATCTTGCAATTATTTTTTGACACAAAATGCCTTATTGTGACTTATAAGAGACAGATATAGTGTCGTGGACTTTGTTTTAGAACAAATGAAAAATTAATGTTATTGTAATGCAATGTACTACATATACAGGGTGGAAGTGTCAGCACCACATGAAATGAAACCACAGTTTTAACTACTCTATAAAAGCCTAATATAATTCAGAAAAAAATAAATTCCCAAAAATGAAAAAGTTTTTTTTTCAAACAAAATAAATAATAAAATTGTCATTTTAAAATAAAACGCCATTTGTAAGGACGACGCACGCACACATAAACCTATCAAAGGAACACTGCCGCACACGCCTCATTTCGAAATCGAGTCGTATGTATTGACGATAAAGTTCAAAGTTGTTTAACCTTTAGTAGTATTTTTGTAGTAGTAAGTGTTTATGTTATTGGGATCTATACGTAATCGCGTCACACGAAATACAGGTATGGATAAAAATCGTGAAATTAAAAAAAAATCTTACGTCCAAACTTTTGAGGCAACTTGATTAATTTGTTTTGTTAATTTGTTGCCCTTCCAGCCTGTATTTAACTACTTAAAGAGTAAAATGAATAAAAATCCCGATTCTTCCAATTATATAATAATATAATTGGAAGAATCGGAATGGAACCCACAACCGTCGTATTTATAGTAAAACGCAGTCCCGCTGCTCTACGATAAATAACTAAATTATGACAAGATGTCATTTTGCTGAATCTGATTTAAAGTAAAGTTTTTTAATAATATCAAGAGGTTGGAACTAACGTCGTCTTTGCAAGTCCATTTAAAACTCATTTCTCTCTCAGTCTAATTATTTATTCAATGCGTCACAGTTCTTCTTTGAAACTGTCGAGCATTTTCCAGTTGGTAAGATGATTTATTTAATTTATAATTTTACTAGCGACCGAGCTTTGACTTTTGATCAATTAAAAAAAAAACAAGCCGATATTCTTTTCCAACGCAGCGAAGGAACACGGTACTTAATGCTTAGATACTATAATCCCCACTTTCCATAAGAACTTTCTCTTGTTACCAGAGCGAAAAAATGAAAATAGTACATTCCCTCGAGTAGGAGTCGAACCTACGACCGTCTCGCTTACAGACAAACGCTACGACACAAGATATAAGTATTGTTTGCAATCAACAGTCTCAACTAGTAAAACCCATAAATAAAATTCTTTCATATAGTACCCATTCAAATTGGAGCATCGATCACATTTTTTTTAGCTTTCATAAACAATTCATAATCAATATACAACAGACGATGGTTCAAAGTTCAATTTAAAATTAAACTCTATATTAATAGAATAAAATACAAAATAGAAGAAAACGCTGAAAGTCCTACACACGTTTTGTTTTTATGGTGTTAATATTAATGCTGTTGTAGTATACATCTATACTAATACTAATATTATTAATCTGAAGAGTTTGGTTGAATGCGCTAATCTCAGAATTTAATTTGTTTTTATTTACAGAACAGAGGAATATTCCGCAGTGATCTTCCCAGTTTTTCCCCATTTTTCGACGCATGACATATTGGGTAAAACTCAATTTTAAAATATAGTCATACATTTAAAAGCCCAGTCGTGGCGTAGCGGCTCAAGTGTGTGACTGTAAATGCGACTGGTTGTGAGTTCGATTCGCACTCGAGAAAATTAAATATATAGATAAAATTCTTCGCTCTGATGTCAAGGCAAAGCGCCGCCTTGTGTTCCGCCACTCAACAAGCAATGTCTCCAGAATACGGCGAAAAATGGGGAACGGAGTGTAAACAAGGTTCTACTAGGTTCCCTTTGCTTACTCTGCTCTGCGATATACAGCGTGAAGCTAACTTGAATGGGGAAACACAAACATCGATTTCACAATAACCCAAACCGTAATAGGCTGTACAGGGCTAAATTAATTTCAACGATCAAAAGAATACAAATAGAGGTACTCAGTCCCCATTGTTACACGAGAACAGAATAACCTGCCCAATGGCGCGTACCAAATGCTATACTTACCCCGATATCTTATAACTTCCCTAGTTTTTGATGGAAAAGATATATTCGCGAGTGTAATATCAATCACGTTGACAGCACAATAGCTAAAGTAAATAAAGTATGGGTGTTTCAATTGTATATAACATATTTATATTGAGGCTGTCGTAGCGCAGTTTTAAAATGTTTGACTGTAAACAGGATGGTTGTAGGTTCAATTCCCATGAGGGGGATCGATTCCAGTTATTTTCGTTTGATCGTTCTGGTAACAAGACAAAACACGGTGTTCAGTTCGTCGACTCATCTCACAAGGTTTTGAAAAAATGGCGGTGAGTGGGGATTTAATGAGTGGGTCTTTAGGTTCGTATTTTATTGAGAAAAATACAAACCTACTAAAAAATTGTTTTTTTTTATTGTTACTTCTACAGAGATATGTTTTATTTAGTTTGTACCAGTCAATGTATATGAACGACCGCCTTAATAATTTAGTTTTATTACATGCTTAGGAAATATCCTATCTGTATGTAAGTATATAAAAGTCTTTTTTTTTATAACTGTAGGTCTACAGGAAGTATAGTTTTTGATTACGCTTAATTTTTTTTCAGCTTGATACTTTACGCTATCTTGAGATAAATGATCTTGACTTGACAGACACACAGACTGACAAGAAAGTGATTTATAAGGATTGTGTTTTTTCCTACATAACTCTAAAATTACCTATTGATCTTTTCTCTCTTGGGCTACACCGTCAGGAGAATAAAACGTAAAGCTGAAAAAGGATTATTATTTTCTCTTGAGGAAACAATAGCATACTCAAGGAAAAATAATGCTTAGTGCAATATTCTGCCTAACCCTACTCTCAAAATCATATATACCTTCATACTAAATCTAGTGTAAAGGCATTTTTTCCATACTTCCTGATCATTTTTTTGTTGAGCGGCGGAACACATCAAAAAAACATTTTCTGAATAAGTATTTTTCTCTCCTAAGTGTGGAATATCACTTTAAAAATGTTAAAAATTAAGTGTTGTTACCAAGAGTAAACGGAAATTAGGGTAACTATAAAAAAAACAGACAGAAATATTACTTTAGAACTTGCTCGACTTAAATTACAATCACTCGAATTAAACTCGAATTAACTACAATGTTAATGTACAAGACGATTAGGTTAATTAGTACATATTTTGACATCGACTGTTTTAAAACAAAAAAAAATAAGCAAATTGATTTTCAACTGAATGTAACTAGTGTACATAGTTTATATTTATTTAGTCTTGCCTGGGAGGTAAACGGACGTAATTAAAAGCCTCGACACGGAATCGAACCCACAACCGTCTCCGTTTATAGCCAAACGCAGTCACTATAACTGCGCTACAATAGCGTCAACTAAGCAATGACAAGATGTCATTTTGCTGAATCTGATTTAAAGTAAAGTTTTTTAATAATTTCAAGAGGTTGGAACTAACGTCGTCTTTGCAAGTCCATTCAAAATTCATTTCTCTCTCAGTCTAATTATTTATTCAATGCGTCACAGTTCTTCTTTGAAACTGCTCGGCATTTTCCAGTTGGTAAGATGATTAATTTCACTTATAATTTTACTAGCGACCGCTTTGACTTTTGAAGTATTTTATAAAAAAAATAGAATGGCTGAGGGCGAGTCGGGACTCACCTAATTTCAATTTCAGAATTGTAGGTCAGTGGGAAGTACAACTTATAACAGTTAAGTTTGTGATCATATGCACTCATCCTGTGTGATTTTGATAAACAGTAACTTTATACAATATACAAGTTTGTAATTATTTACCTTTTCGCGATCTTAAAAGATCGCGTAAAAGTTAAAAATCGTTGAAATGTTGAAGTGTGGAACTCTAAAAACATGTCCACATTCTTTTCCGAAATAGGCAAAGTATCTTAGCATGTTTCCCAATTTTCGTGAGAGCGGAAGTGAATGCCATACTTGAAAATAATACATTCTAAATTAAAAATCATACATTCCCCAGAGTAGGAATCGAACCTACAACCGTCACGCTGACAGACAGACGCTGCACCAGTCATAACTATGCTTTGTAATCAACAGTCTCGACTAGTAAAACCCATAAATAAATATCTTTTATTTAGTATCCATTTAAATTCCACCATCGATCATAATTTTTCTAGCTACAAACAATGCATAGTGCAAACTTCAATGTATATTAATCTCTATGTCAATAAAATAAAATATATAATAGAAGAAAACGCTGAAAGTCCTACACTCGTTTTGTTTTTGTGGTGTTAATAATAATGCTGCTGTAATATCTACAATCTGTACTAATATAATATTCTAAAGAGTTTCTTTGGTTGATCGCGCTAATTTCAGAAACTGCTGGTACGAATTGAAAAAATCTTCTTGCTTTGCTTTTTCTATTCGAGTCCAAAAAATTTCAAAAATAGTGTTTACATTTCACTTCTCTTCTCCATACTACAATCGGTGTCAGCTCAAAAGCACATGAGCACAGCACTAAAGGAGAGATGCCATCTGGCTCACTCGACTTGTGGATGTCAAAAAAAGACATAGCTAGCTTAACAGCTTTTCTGCTGAACTTAACTTCAGGCATTGAGCTCTGGCACCGCGGGATGGTCAGCGGTGTTGATCCTCAGTCACCCATAGTCGATTTCGAGGCAAAGAGAGCGCCTAGGAGATCAGCTTTATCTTTAGCCGTATGGACCCAGATGTCATTTCCTGTGCGTTATGGAGGAAGCGAAGGCTGGCGAAAGTTACCAAGTGCAGCCTTTGAGAGGGCCCAAAACTCGTGATTTCCGGACGGGTAGCTCTCAAGCTTCTCGCCGATTTTGGTAACATGCTCGGACCTTGCTCTGGCAATTTGCCTCTTAAAGTACCCAGAGGCTCGGTTATACTTAACCTTTAAGGTTTCCACCTTCAGATCCTAAGGAACCAATGCCTCAGTCCAGATTTGTTAAGCCTCGCGTTTGCTAAAGGCAGCAAGTTTGCAAGACGTATCAAACCAAGGCTGTTATTTACCACCGACTTGCACTATAGTGCTAGGAATATAAAGTGACATGCCCTGCAGAACGACTTCGGCAACAACAGCGGCACACATACTTGGATCATCAGAAGAGAACCAAAGCGGCCCCCAGGGAATAAGATGACTAACATGTACGCATCCCATCCCTATTTGCTGACTTGTACTGACAGACGCGACGAGTTGCGGGTGTTTTACGACTACCACTTTTAATGGGCACGGCACTCCGTACCAGGCGGTGTTTTGAAGGCCCCAAAGGGACATACAACCTGGTAATGTTCCGGATGTGAAGTCAGCAAAAGGTGCAATGAGGAGGAATTGTGGTTGTCCACGTTCGGAAGTCGTGTAGGCGACTCCACCATAACAAGCCCTTTGCCTACCCTGCTCTGCGGGATACAGCGTGAAGCTAACTTGAATGGGGAAACACAAACATCGATTTCACAATAACCCAAACCGTAATAGGCTGTACAGGGCTAAATTAATTTCAACGATCAAAAGAATACAAATAGAGGTACTCAGTCCCCATTGTTACACGAGAACAGAATAACCTGCCCAATGGCGCGTACCAAATGCTATACTTACCCCGATATCTTATAACTTCCCTAGTTTTTGATGGAAAAGATATATTCGTGAGTGTAATATAAATCACGTTGACAGCACAATAGCTAAAGTAAATAAAGTCTTTATATAGAGGCTGTCGTGGCGCAGTTGTAAAATGTTTAACTGTAAACGCTATGGTTATAGGTTCGATTCCCATGAGGAATGAATTAAGCATTTCCTAAGACAAAACGCGGTGTTGATGCGTGGAAGAGAAGTGCGTGGGAAACGGAATGTCTTAACACAAGATTCCATCTGTCTACATTGCTACATACGAGAATCAGAATAGAAACGTGAAGTATGAAGTAAAAAAAGAGAAAAAACATATTATATTGAAAAAAATATATTACGTCCATTCATTTCATAATTTTATTGGATTCTTTTAAAATATGAAGAGGCCATTCTGGTGCATCGGGACAACGAAGAAAAATAGAAATAGAAAAATTTAATACTTAAGTTTTAAGGTTAGTATTTTATAGATGACGGCGAATAAACAAACCTGCCCAATTTCTTTTTACTACTTGTATAGAGATATATTTTATTTAGTTTTCACCTGTATAGAAGATATCGTAGATACCTATCTATACGAGTGTATATGTATGAAAATCTTCGGTTTTTTACAACTTCCGGACGAAACTATTGGATTAAACAAGTTACAATTCCCCATGTCGGTGGTTACGGAAGAGAGCACTCAAAGTCAGAGTCAAAAAAATATTTTTCGGAATTGCTAGGAGAACAAGAAAAATAGGATATTACAGTTTACATCCTAAAGTAACGAAAACAAAGTTAAGGACTTAGTGTTAAGACACTCCGTTTAATTTTCCGCCGAATTCTCTCCTTTATTTATTGCATGTTGAGTGGCAGAACTTAACGCCGCGCCTTGAATCGACACCAGAGCGAAGAAAATGGAAATATTAAATATTTAATTTTCTTCAAATGGGAAACGAACCCACAATCTGACACGTTTCCACACTTTGTGCCCCTGCGCTACGACTGGCCTCGAAGTAAAGTAAAAATATTTTTTAAAACTTATTTAACGTAAAACTGAATAAAATATAGCTTACGTTAGAATGCGCCGCTTAGCATGTACGCTCGGGAATTTAGAAAATCTGCAGCGACAGTGATAATACTGGTGTCTGTTTAGTTTTATAACAAAAAAATCTATTTGAACTTGAGGCATGTTGTGGTGCAGGGCCACAAGTAACTGTAAACGGTTGTGGGTTCGATTCCACTCGGGGATATAAAATGTTAAATATTTTTATTTCTTCGCTCGCTGGTCATGAGGCAAAACGCGGCGTTGATTACCGACAAGTAGGGGACGGAGTGTTTTAACAATAGATTTTCATGATCTACATGCTATGTGCGGAATAGGTACAGCGTGAAGCTAAAAAATCATTTTTAGATGTAGTTTTATACTATAGACATATTTGAAACTTTTAAAATGTTAATTACGCAGTAAGCAAAGATATTTAAAAAAAACTATAAAAAATAATAAAAATATGTTTCAAGTTTCAAAAATTTTGAAATCTACGACTACATAACGAAATAATAATAAAAAAGCTTTGGAACATAAAACATTTAGTGTCTATACTCACCGCCCCTCAACTCGCAAAGGAGTGTGAAGTTCCCTCCCTCCTCCAAGGGGCCGACGACGCCCGCGACGTCTCGACCAGCTTCATCGTACAACAAGAGCTGATGAGGAGGCACTGTCAACAAAATATATCAATTAGTTATTTTTTTTAGCTTCCCATTATATCCTGTAAATAGGAGGGTAAACCGGGGGAACTTAGTGTTTGGACACTCCGTTCCTTACGGTCCTTCGTTTGGACACTTTTCAACTTAAATTTTGAGATAGTGCGTGCTGCGTTGTACCACACAACGCAACGCGTGCATTCTTGTTACATGAGCAAAGATAAAAAAAAATATTTATTATAAAAGAAACTTAAGAAAAAAAATGTTAAAATAGTTCTGAACACATAAAATTGAACCAACAACCGTCGCGTTTTCGGTAAGACGCTTTGCCACTGCTCCAGAACAGAGTATCGCATCACTCGTTTCTGTCCACACATCTCTTCAAAACTCTTAGGATTCTTAAAGATAAAAAAGCTATAAGAAGCCTACCCTAACTATACTTTCCACATACTTGCAGATAAGTAATTCAACACTTAGAAATTGGTGTAGGCTTCCAGAAACCCTACTAACACTTTGTTTCATATAAACTTTAAATTTTCAAAGAAATTAGCTAATTCAAAACTTTACTTAAAGCTTATGTTTCGTAGTAAAGATTAAATTTACACGATAGTTGCAAGTTCGATTACCATACGATATAAATAAGCCGATCTTAAATGATAACTTAGAAGACTTAGAGAGAGAATTTTAAGAGGAAATCTTCGCTATCTGCCCGAATTAAAGACACTGGCTGTTGTAGTTACCATTTCTGCCAACTAGCATATATCAGCACAATATCTCAGCTTTCTACACAACGTTTCGTTTTACAATGAAATAATCCGAAAAAAAGCTAAAGCGTAAAACTTCTACGTGATCTAAATACAAAGTCAAAGTCAAAGACTGAGGACTAAGGTCCTCCACCCTAAACACAAAATTTCGAAAAGAATGCAGCTCGGGGTAAATTTAGTGTCTTGACTCTTAACTACGTTCCCTCTGCCTATCCCGCTTTATGCGGGATACAGCGTGAAAGTGAAGCAAAAATACGAGTAAAGCCAAAAACAAAACTAGCTAGAACCATTAGCATCTGCTATAAAGCTATACGATGCACACAGAAATCCTTTGCATTCCATTAACAAGGTAACTACATACAATCTATCTGACAACAGCGCTAACATTCCACGTGTGATTGGATTTTATATACTTTTAGAATATATGGAATTTATGTGGAAAGATTGTGTATTCGATTCTGGATTCAGGTAATTAATTATAAACAATAATTGGGGCCGTGGCGTAGTGGCATAGTGACTGTAAACACTACGGTTGTAGGTTCTTCGTTCTTACTTAAGGGGTAATAATTATTTAGCTTTCCTCGTTTTGGTAACAAGATAAAATACGGCTTTGAGTTCGGTCACTGTTTTTTTTCCTTTATTAATATTTTACTTTAATCACATTTAAGTGCGACGAGTTCGATTTCCACTCGAAAAAATGGAATATTTAATAAGTACTTTCATTTTCTCGTCTCTGTAACGAGACGTATCACGGCGTTGTATTCAGCCACTCAACCCCCAAGATTGGGGAGGATATGGAACTGAAGTGTCTTAATAGAAACAAAGTGTTTTAACACTAGTCTCGTCTCGTAGTCTAGGTTCATGCCTACCCTGTTACATACATACATACATTATACAGCTAGAAGCAAAAAAAAACCTAAACAAAATTTGTACCTTCTACCCATAGATTCATATAAAACAAAAAATATAGCAAATTTTCATATATTCTGTACTTACACTGGCTAATAATTTACATTCATAACCATGTATGTTGTAGTAAAAGGAGATATTAACTTTTTCAGGCCAAGGCCGGAAAACATTCGCTTTGATAGTGAACTCATCCAACCATTTTGTTCGACTGGTTGAGTAAAGTTACAAACACTGTAGTTTAGTGAGAGGGCTCCAATCTTTTTTTTAAAGCTTCACGCTGTATCCCGCACATAGTAGGTTAGCCAGAGGGAACTTGGGAATCTTATGTTAAAACACTGCGTTCTCATTAAGATACTCCGTCCCACATTACCTAATCGAATTTCAAAGTAGGTTTTTTAGCTTCACACTGTATCCCGCATATAGCGGGATAGTCATAAAGAACCTTGAGTGATACTGCATATCCCACTGATCGGTTGTCAAGAGACTGTGTTAATTGACGGATCTCAACGCCGCGCTTTTGTTTTGGAGCAGCTAAGGAATAAGGATAACTGAGTGGGAATCGAGCATAGAACTCCCTCGTTTCTCAGACGTCACCCGGGAAAATAAAATATTTAATATTTTCCTTCGAAGAACTACTATTCTTGAGATTAACACGTTCAACCACATAAATTCTTTAGCTTTATATTATATATTTAGCTTTATATTATATATTATAGTAGTATATGTATTTATAGTAAACAAAAAATACAGTCTTACCAACAACATTGAGCCGTATCTGAAAATTTCTAGTTGGTGAATTCTTGAAGTCCACTCTACATCTGTAAACACCTTCATCATCCAACTGAACAGCATCCACATTGAGAGATGACGGTCTGGACATCGTGATGAACTTTGCTCTTTTCCCAAAAGCAAGGGGATCTGACCAGTGGAGGGCCTTGTTGAAGCTACGCCCTCGGACGTCGAAGCTGGAATGAAGAAATGCAATTAGTTTTATATTTTTTTTGGAAAATGTTTAAAAAATTTAAGCGTAGAGGGATTTGAACCCGCAACTTTTGGGAATCATCTAAAAATTTGAAACCGTATAGTTTTCGAAATAAAAATAGCCTGTGATATTCAGCGATAATGTAGCATTCTAATGGAGATTTTTTTTTTTAAATCGGTTCGGTTCGGTTAGTATAGAAATACAAAACATCTCATCCAACTATCTCTAAAACTCCAATACAACCAATACAAATTAGAAAACCAAACAGAATCGAAAGCAAATATTACCAGTAAATATAAACACTTTGCTTTACGATAACACGTTTACGTATTCAAAAGCGCAGAATTGGCCCCTTCATCCAGTCTGTGCTAAAACTAGTTAGAATACTTGGCGATGTCTGGTTATTTATTTTTTAAATCAAAAATCAATTTCACGCTGTATCCCGCATACAGAAGAGTAAGCAGAAGGAACCTAATGTTAATACTACTCTTTCTAAACTTTCAGCCTAATTTGAAGGCAATGTGGGTTGAAAAAGTGCGCCTCAATCGCGCTTTGCATTTTTTCAGATCGAAAAAATGAAAAAAAAAACAATTCATTTCCCCTGGTAGAAATCGAACCCACACCCTTGCGCCACGTCTGCCTGAATCTCGGCCTTCTTTTTTCTTATTTTAACTTATTATTCATAAAACTTTTACGTTTCTGACTATGATGAGATAAACTCTGAAATTTATAATAGGAAAGTATAGGAGAGCACTTCGATAGGAATTCCTGAAATTCTTTCAAGAATGAAAAAATACAGGATTATATGTTTTATAGTTTATGTAAATGATGTTCCGGGCTGCCACTAGTAGTATAAAAAAGTAGTATGTAGCGATGCAGTGTGTAATTGTCGTGGTCCCCGCTGTGAAGAGAAAAATCGCGGCGTTGAGTTACGTAATTCTACACGCAAGGTAACTGTAAGCTGTGCGCGAGGACATTTGGGAGAAATTAGATAAATAATGACCAAGTGGACAATTGTAAAATATATAAGCATATTATTAGAATTTCGACGTAGCTTGATGAGAACGAATAGTTTAATGGTCAGAGCGCTTAGACAGTTTCCAAGAGACGTAGGTTTGAATACCGCTACGTTCTTGTTTTTCAAGATTTCGTATAAATATAAGAGCTTCGGCATTTATTTCAAGGTTTTCTTCATATATGCCGCAACATAAAAAATATGTACTAAAATATATTCTAAAATAAAGCCAGGCTTAGCTTAATACTCAAAAGCACTGGCACAACTTTAAAGATAGTTATTATTTCTGTGAATTCGAATGTAAAATCTGTATAAACTAAAATGTTATTGGGTCATACTCAGAAAAGTGGACATTTTCGAATTCGTAACGTAACTGATGAGTAACAATACTGATAATATTTGTTACGAAACTGATGTCATAAGGCATTATTCACAACAAAACAAGGATGTTATATGAATAAAAGTAGTTTTTTTTTTTTTGTTTTTTTTTAACAAATCAAAAATTTAAAAATTTAATCGTTGATTTAAAAGATTATGAATGTAAAAAGTAAACATAACAAAGTGACAGTATTAACAATATAATAATGCTAGTTTGTAACGTAATAAACTTATATTTCTAGTTAGAGATCACAAAGTTAATGTTTAAATTAAGTATACTTTAAAAAATATCAAAATTTGAGTCGTTATGACTGGAATTACTATTTTTGTAAAATAAACATATATCGTGGGTAGGATTAATAATATG